>BJCM01000743.1:0-12571 GCA_018326385.1 Flaveria bidentis | reverse complement strand
TAGTTTAAAATTTTGGCCTGGTAGGGTAAAATTTTATATAAATATTCAGTTCGCCCCCCGTAAAAAAATTAATTTCACCCTCGCCCCCTTACGGGGATGTTAAAGCTCCGCCCTGATTACTACCTAATAAATGTTATGCTTTGTGTAATTAAATAACACATGTGTTATAACCAAAATGACGTAAATTAACCCAAACATAATTTGAATCTTTGTGAGATGTGACATGGGAAAGTTCTAACACTTGAATCTTTATGGAGGAAGCGATTACCTAAACAACTTGAAAAAAATATGATTGTGGGGAGTAAAAGAAAAAAAAATCCATGGTTTGTGTGCTAGAACCAAAATGTCATGGTTTTAATGTAATTTAAAGTTTTACATCTAACCTTAGATTAAGAGGTATAACATAACACCCCGGGTGTTAGTGTTGAGTTGGCATGGGTTAACGCGGTGAATATTGCCCCTCTCATGGGCTAAGAGACATTAAAGCTGTGGCTCTTTTAATGGGTTGAAAAAAAAACCCTCCACGCACTATTTTAATATTTATTTTATAAGTCTAATTTAGGAGCGTTAAAAAGGGTCAGAGTATTTCCTGTAGATGATATGAAGCGAAATAAAGTGAATTAAGTGAAATAACATTTACGTGAGACTAAGGCCATGTTTGACATTTTTTTTAAAACACTTTGTGATTTTTTGAAGGGATGAAAAAACAAAATATCTTTTTAAAAGTCACCAAAAGTTAAAAATTTTAACTTTTGATGAGTTTTGAAGAAATATTTTTGTTTTTTCACTCATTCAAAAAATTAAATGTTGTTTTTAAAAGAAATGACAAACATGGTCTAATTAATAGGCTTAAGAGTATACCCATAAGTGTGTAAAAAAGGGAATCAGGGTCACTTTCTCTGTATAAATTAGGCGCATGCATATAACACCCTATAAATACCCACCCATTCATTCCAACCACACCATCTTTCCGATCACAAACTCAAAATCTCCACATCTCTCTCTCTACACCAAGTACCGTGACATTTAAATTCCCAAAATGGCCTTCAAGAAGTCATCAAACAAACTTTCACAAGCAGCACTTATAAAACATATTATAAAGAGGTGTTCAAGCTTAGCAAGGAAACACCACCAACATTATGACGACGTACCAAAGGGCCATTTCGTCGTTTACGTTGGCGACAACCGGAGCCGATATGTCATCCCCATCTCGTTCCTATCGCGGCCCGAGTTCCAGAGCTTGCTCCACCAAGCCGAAGAAGAGTTCGGGTTCGATCACGACATGGGTCTAACCATTCCTTGTGAAGAAGAAGTCTTTGAGTCACTAACTTCATTGCTTCGGTTTTGAGACTAGACATCAATTACTATGATTCATTATTTTCCCTTTTTTGTTTCACATTTAATCTAACCATGTGATAAGATGTTGTTTGAAAGACCACAACTTGGAATGTGGTTTTTTTAGTACATTGTAAATTTTGAAGATTTTTTTTTCTCTTAAAATGTACGTGTTTCATTTTTTTTCCTTATTTTTTATTTCGAACTTTATATTTATTAATCGTTTAAGTACAAAAAAGTAATATAAAAGAATGGATGAGTATATTTTACTTTGATAAACGAATTTATTAATTTATCGGTGTTCATTAGCTAATATTGTTTTTTTGTGAATGTTATTCGTACAAATATCGAGCTTAGTTTATTTTGATTTTAATGATCCATTCATTGTTGAATGTTGATTGCCTTCTATTAATGTCTAATTGTGTAACATTTAAGAGTTAAAAGAAAAATAATTACTTATATTATTTTATCTTACTACTCTAATAAACGGGTTAATGGGTGTGTCACGTATCAACATCACGTTAATTTTTATCAATTTTTTTCCGTTTCTCTCTCCTATATTATAATTATTTTTTAAAATAAATTAAGAAATATATTTTTTTATTAATGTTATTTCAATAAAAAATAGTTTTTATAGAAGAATTTGTGTCTAAATTTTTACATAATATTTTAGAATTGGTTTTTCTAAAGTATTTTTTTAAAACAAAAATAGTTAAAATAAGGAGTTATAGTAAGAACATTTTTAAAAATATTATTTTAAAAACGTTCTTTGAAACATGTTTAATTTATCTTTGAAAAAAACATAAAAATATAATAAGTTCATAGTATTGTTTTATTATTTTGTAATTATTACTCATAAGTAATTTCAATGATATCATGTATTAAAATATCGTTTTATAATTTTATTTTATTTAATGGTAGGCTAAAGGTCTTACCTAAGCTATACGCAAGAGGCCTTCAATATCTATTGATGATATAGTTGACTTATATAGTAATTTATTCAAGGAAAAAAGTTCTACGTAAGTAAGTTTACCAAGTATCCTCACGGGCATACTAAAGTCCTTTTCAGCTATTTTGTAATTTATAGTTTTCTTTTTTTTTCTTTGACTTTTTGGGAATTTTAAACTTTTCTTTAAATTTAAGTGATTTAAATTGAATATATGGGAATCTTGGTTATTATTCGATTATTGTGTTTTCAAAAGTAAGTTTGAAAACTTGAAAAAGTGATTTAACTATCTCTTTTATGATACAAACTAACAGGTTAAAAAGAAAAAGAAAAATAAGTTTGAATCGTCAAAACTTAACTATTAAAACAAACAAACCGTTAAAATCAATCTGCCCACTACCTATTCAACAAATTTGGTTTGTCGTTTCCCTAACTCGTAGTTAACAATTCCACCTAAAACTTCTATGATCACCGGTCGAAGTGGACCATAAACGTCCCATATTGGCGTCTTTTGGTGTTGGTGATTTCTTTCATCTTTTTTTTGTCTTAGCAAAAGGAATGGTAGGGTTTTTTCTCTTGGAAATATTTGACAATAATAAAAAGTTTTCCAAAAACAAGAAAGATTAAATATCTTGATATTTTTAGGCACTAGCGACGGAACAGGCTTTGTGGGAATGGGATATGATTTTAATTTTCTTATAGGGTGCAATAGTGTAATTATTTGACTCATTCTAAATAAATTTGTTACACCCAAAACATTTTAGTCCACTTAAAATTAATTTCATAGTTTTTGAACATTGGGTCAATTCATGATGGATGACAAACAAACACTTTGATGTTTGGAGAGCTGAGTGATAAAAATGATATCTTCAAGAAATAGACATTTTTCTAAGATAGAGCAACGTATCTTTGGACACTTACAAGGACCATGTATTGTGTATGTTTACCCAAGTATATTGGATTACATAGGTAATATTCGGTCTGAGTGAATGTGGAATATTATAGTTTACTAAAGAAGATGTATCTAAGAGTGAAATCCGATGCTATAGCGCTAATAAATGGGAGTATTGAGTTATTGTTGATGAGAGAAGTACATGGATTGCACATCGCCATGTGAATCTATGCAATAAACATCCAAGCAAAGGAGGTCCGACTTCCGGGAAAGAAAAACTCCTAACAAGAGCGAGTGACAACAATGTCTAGAAAGTGAAAGAAGAAACCAAGATCAACGATGATAAACTTAATAAACTGAGGTACATAGAAAGCATGAGCAATGAGAGAGGTGGAAGATGCTATGAGAATGATGTTATCGAAATATGATAGATGCTATAAGATTTGATATTAGCTATAGTTATTTTCTAGAAGCTCAATTAAAAAAGTATCCCCAAGTTTATTATTGCTATTGTGATGCCTATATTAACAATTAGACATGAAATTATCAAAACTAGACCTACAAGTTTAATTGGATGTGGCACCTTGAAAAGACCTAAAACTTATATCATGGAGTCCCCTAGGATCCGTAACTAGAACTTGGATACATTAATCTTAAAAAGTTGTTCCCGATTATTTCAAAAGCAAAGATAAAGTTAAAACAATAGATAAATAGAAACAGTTTAGACGTATTAATTTTTGTTTTGACTAGCTAATTAGTACTTATTATACAATAACATCAAGAACTATTAAAAGTATTGTGAAAATATTCAAAGAAAACGGTCTATCCCAGCCGTTGGATTGTAGAAGAGCTAGAATACAGAGGTGCAAGAGGAGAACACATATACGCCAAGATTTCATTAAAAAACACAATATTAAAGAAAATATTGATTGGTCCTAAATTTATTGTTATGGCAGGGGTCCATTTAGTTGTTATGTAGCAACATCATGTGTTATTACTCCCTGCATCACTCCACTAGTTTCTGGTGATTTCATGTGGACCCCTTAACATTTCATCTCAACATAAAGATTTTTTTAACCTTAACTAGTTAACGATAATTCAAGACGTTTATTTGGAAAAGACTTGAAGTAGTTCAAGACCTTTTAGGTGCCTTAAATATCGATGGTATGTGTCTATAATTTGTAATTAAATTATCATTTTGTAACCGTACACTAACATATTCTTCTGACATGGTATGAGTTCAGGAATATAATCTAAATTGTTAGAATTTGGGAAAATCATCGTGTTGATGGAACTTGGATCCAGCAGTTGGGGCCAACCACTTATGGTGTTTGTCGCATGATTCGGTTAGTTAGGGTGTTTCTGTTTATTACTTATGGGCTCGTAACTCCATGTAGAAAGAAAAAGTTACACTTGTTTTGAAGCTGGACCATTTTCTAGTTCATTTGTTCATGTCCAATCGCGCCAAGTATGAATCTATAATCTTGCGTTCTAAGACAATGAATCTATGATCTTCCATCACTACGTATCATCTTCAGTTTATGGATATAGAAAAGAGAGAAACAATTTATTTCAATAAGATAATACATTATCACACGATATAAAAAGATGTGAGTGGCAACCTTAAATAGACTTACCACCAATTTCATTTTCCCTATACAAAGTAGATAGACATATGATTTAAATATACCTGTTTAACCAAACAATTAAACAGTGGATTGTTCTGGCCCCCAAAGTTCTAATAAATACAATGTTGGTTTGCTTTGTCTAACATCAAGAAGACAAGAAACCTTGTTGCACCACTTATATATATATATATATGACTAGCTTTAGTAAACCTGTGTATTACACAGGTTGAATAAATAAAATATTAATTTAATTATTAATTATACAATGATATTTTAAGATATGATATGATCGAAATCATAAAATAGTGATATCAATTTTTTAAATTTTTATTTTTATTTTTTTTAAAATAAACAATTTTGTTCTAAACAAACCATATAAAAAAGTTATTTCAAATTATTTTCTTATTACAACTCCCAAGTTTGATTATTTTTTGTTTTTAATAATATCAATATTTAGAAATAATCTTAATAAATAGATTTCTTTCTTAATTAATTATATATTAAAAATTATTAAAATAATGTTATTAGTAATTAAAGTAATTATTTAATAAGAGAGAGAGGCGGAAAAATTTTGGTGAGAATAATTGTGATATTGACACGTGGCACCACATATACCTTTTTATTAGAATAGGAAGATGGGTTCATTATTAAATAATTGGCTACAATAGGGGATCATTTGGTATATGTTTATTTATTTCTGTCTACTAGTAAATTTATTGAATAAAAAAATAATTCAAAGTCTATATTTTAGTTACTTTAAATTTAAAAAGGAAGCTTAATATTGAACATTTTGTAGTGCAAATGCCAAACGCTATACGTGGGTGCACTAGACTTTAGCACAAAAGGTTAATATGAAGTTATAATTTTATTTAACAACATATCTACTTTTAAATTACATCAATATATATCATGTCTGAGTTTGAACCCACTACTTTTAAATTTTTAAAAGACAAATACATATGAGCAAACGATGGTTCTAAAAAATACCTTTGTTTGCATTGAATGAATAATTTTATGCAAACTATCAATATACTCACGTGCGGGCATGATGACCACTGAAAATGGGCTTAAAGGCCTAGGCTCTCGATGATCCATTGGTCATAGATGGATGGATCAAAGCACATGTTGAGGATGCCCATCCTTTGCTAAGGTGTGGGGAGACTTATCTAGACTTTATGAGACATCCTGGTAATAAGATAATGTTGTTTTAACAAAAAAGTTAATAAGTTTAAGTTCTATACAATGCATATGTGATGATTTTGAAGGATACTATGTGTAGAGTAGAGTGTGCATCTTCGTTTATAAAAAGAAAAAAAATGTGTGAAAGAAAGCTCATGGATTGCTAGATTCCTCTAGGGCACGTGTACCATCTCTAGGAATGGTAATAAGACACAAGGATATGTCATTGAGAGCTAGACGGTCGTAGTCATATTCAACGGTTGAATACATCTATCAAACAAGCGCTCTCTTCTTGAAGTTGACATGAATGGTAATAAGAATACTGGAATTATGCTAAAGTATTCTTATTGGTGAATCGTTAATGGTGATAGATGTGTTATAACATGACTAAGAATATACATGCATATGTATGGCCACTAGTGTGTGGGGGTTGGTCCATGGTAACAAGCTATCCGAACTATAAAAAGAACGAGTCAACGTCCTAAAAAGGTATATAAAAAAAGATACTACGTAGTTGTTGTAGTAGCAAAGTTTTTTTTTCTCGTTCATGGTTTATTCAAGTCTTGAAGTGGTTTACAAGGTGAACCCTTCTTCTAAGTATTACTTGTTTCTTTTTGCACTCATTTTTAATATACATGATCATAAAGGAATATTCAAGAAGAAGAAAAAAAGGCACATTATACAATACTCTTAAACCCACACAAGGTTCTTTGTATGGAAATTGAGAAGAAACCCATTCAATTGTTAGGTGACGGTTCTCAAGCTTGTTGCGGCAACGGTGTTAATAGTTATTTTCATTTAATTTAAAAGAAAATATAACGTCAACTAGTAAAAATAACATAACTCGATGCAAAGGATCATATAGTAGGGACCGGAAATGTAATTTTAAAGAAGAAAGTATTAAAACTTCAGTTGGATCATTACCACATGACCACCAAGTGTTGTTATGTTTTGTTTTGCTTTTATCAAATACAGTTATCATCCTAAGTTAATTACATGATTGTTAGAAAGCACTTTCTCACTTCTAATATTATTGTTCATACTATCGTTATTGCATTAAGTAGCGAAATAACAATCTCCTTCATATCTACCAACTTCGGTCAATTATTAAAAAGAAAATGAGTTTTGAGTCGCTGTGAAGTCAGTAGTGGGGCAAGAAGAGGTATTATTATTATTTAATGTTAGGAGGCATGTCGATGCTTGAAACTACCAAACAATTGAATCATTAATGGGTTTTGGACCCCTCATCTAATCCCATTGCTTCAAAACTAATCATATTTAAATAAAAGCAAATTTATTTATATAACACATAAATGCACCTCAAAATAGAAATATGCACTCTTTTTATCTTTTTGTTTTACTAAAACAACATTTACTATCAAACGAAACATCAGTTGCAAGTAAAAACATATGTCATGGGAAACTTATGTCATGTTTTCAGTCAAAACAAACCAAAAAATAAACATACACTAACTTAACCATTTATACGACACGAGATCAAGATCAAGATCAAGAACAGATCAAACACAGGCATGTAATACAAAAATTTACCTCATGATTCACGAAATGCCATCATCGCCATAGTATCTACACGAGTTCATAGGTCCCCGATCAGTTTGGTTTACTTTGCTTTTGCTGAAAAGAATCTGCTAAACCCACGAGTGTTTTTTTCAGGTGTAGGGTTAGATGATGATGAAGAAGATGATCCGGATTTAGTGGGTCGATGCTTTGATGTTTTTGAACTCATTGGTGATTTTAAAAGATTGTTTGCTTCAGTATCTGAAGGACTAAAGTGGTGGTTGTCTAAATGAATAGGGGACTCATTTCCCACCTGTAAATTCATGACATTACTAGTTGTTAACTCTTCTTGTTCTACATGTTGTTGTACTTCTTCTTCGGCAAAGGTTAGACTTTTTTGACTTAACGGAGACCCCATGAATTCGGTTTGGGGGCGCATGCCGTTTAACTGTTTTCCCAGAAGAAATATTGTTTCTTGACATGCTGCTAACTTCTCTGCTGCAGCTGCAAGTTCTTTCTCCTGAAAATTTCAAGTATAAACATTTGTTTTTATCATCTATCATTAATGAAATGATATATAGACTTGTGAACTATTTTACTCACTTGATTACTTTTGGCATCCACAACTTCAACAGGGTCAGTTTCAAGCCTAACATAAGTAGCCAAAAGATTAATTAGATAAAGTTCCGGTTTTTATATAAAAAAACATAGGTGAATTACCTTTCTAATTGTTCTTGAAGATCTTTGCACCTTGCTTCAGTTTCTTTATGATTTTTCCTCTCTTCTTCAAGCTCGTTATCCAACATTGCAATCTTTGACTCTAGAAGGTTGATCCGAGACTGTAAGTCAGCCGCACGAGTTTCAAGTGAGTTATATGACTCTGCCATGCACTTGAGTTGTGTTTCAGACAAACCATTCAGCTTTTGAGAAGCGGCCAGCTGAGATTTGACTTCAGAAAGCTCGTGTTCGGTTTCAGTCAACTTTGACTTCGTGGTTTCAAGATTTTCGTTACATCTAGAAAGTTCCATAACCAAGTTCTCTTTCTCCAATTTCAACTGTTCGAACTCCTCCAACGAGCATTTCAGCATTGCCACGTTTAATTCAGAGGTCGGGACTGAATTTCCATCATGAGGTATGTCTGGATCAGAAGTTGTATCTGAAAATGGAGTACAGCCGTTCGAATAGTCAACCTTATTTTCGGGCAATGCAACTTTGTCTATGCAATCAGGACTACTGGCTTCAGCATCATTTATTTCATACCCTGCAAAACTGAACCGAAGCTCGCCAGCTTTAACAAGAACACCAGAAACACTATTAACAAAGTCAGTAACATTTATTTTATTTCCTTCGATCTGTTTAAACTCTTCGAGCTTCTGGAACATTCCATTCTCGTCTAGTGAAGTTCCCACTGCAGATTTTGCTTCCTTCCCCAGAGTAAACACAAAATCAACAATTCGGGAAATTGCCGCTGTTAATTCTTCATCGTTTTCTTTTTCTTTGTCTTTTTCTCCAACACTACCTTGTACAACTCGGTTGATTTCTTCATATAGTTTTTCGGGGTCTGAATCTTTAGGTAATGAATTCAGTAATTCAGATATTTTAGATTTGAGAGTCTCCAAAGGATCTGAATTAGTCTTTTCAATGGTCACTGCTGAATCATTTGACGAACAAGCCAACTTCTCCATCTCCAAGAAATCATCCATAAGCTCCAAACGGCTTGCATTTTCAGATCGTTGAGGACTCTCGATGCTTTTATCTTTTTTGTTATGAGATAACTCAGAGATCAAAGCAGTAGCCCAAGATCCAGCAGCGCTGACATCATCGTCATTACCTTCTTCCGAAACTGATGCCACACTTGGCGGGTTGCTTGCACTTTGTCCAGTTCTCAGTTGAGAGTTCAACTGCAGTTGACCTTCCAAACTCTGAAGTTTGCTAACTGTTTTAGCACAGATGTTTCTAGAAGCTTGAAGTTCAGTATTACGTTTCGCCAAAGCTTCTTTCAACATTTTTGTTTCCTCTTCCATTGCCAATAAACGCTCTGTCAACAAATCATTTTCTTTTTGATACTTTTGCATATTGTTGTCAAGAGAAAAGTCAGAAATTGAAGAAAAGTGTGGACTATGTGGACTTGAGATTGGGGTCGGGGGTTTGACAGGAGATCTTTTGATTCGTGTATCACCATAATCACGACCCAAATTATCGACTTCCAGTTTCATCTGGGCCAATGCTGCAGGCCCAGGTAACTTCTTTCTTACAAGACCACGTAATCTTTGGCATTCTGCCTCCAGTTTAGCTATTTTCTTCACCCCTTCCATATGCTGCTTGTTTGCCACTTCAGCAGACCGTACACTCATATTCTTTTCTTCATTACGAATCTCCAATTCTTTAGCAACAATATGTAGTTCATATTTAAGAGAATTAATTTCTCTTTCACATGATTCGATGTTGCTTTTCAAAAGCTCGATCTCTGCTTCTGCTTGTGCTTTCTCTTCACTCATTCTAATCAGCATATTAGAACGCTCTTGTAAAGATCTTGAAACAGCAGCATTTTCAGCAGCAGACCGCTTGAGTTCTTGATCTAAGTTTGCTACTTTTGTGTCAAACTCAAGCTTCATTTTCTCAAATTGTTTTGTTTTTGCAAGAGCAACATCGTGCATAGCTTGTTCATGTTCTTCTTTTAAGTTTCTAATTTGACGCATGCATTCCTTCAAAGCACCATCTAAATGTGAGGCTCGATCTTCAGCTGTTAATTTTAACAAAGTTACAGATTCAAGATGGCTTTTCAGTGTTGCAGCTTCTGCCTCCGCCTTTTCCCAACCTATGCGATTAAAATTATAGAATTGTATTAGTTTTACGGTAATCATGATAAAAAAAGGAAGTAATAAGCCATGATTAGCAAACCTGAAACAGCTTCTTCAGCAACTTTAGCATGTTGTTTCACCAGATTCTCCTGTGTTGTGATCTCTGAATGGGCTTCGGAAAGTTGTTCATTCAAATCCTTGACTTCATTTTCTAGATTCTTAATCTGATCTTCGTATACTAATTGTTGATCTTCATATCTTTTCACCTGTTCATCATATGATTTCACTTGATCTTCGTATGATTTCACTTGATCTTCATATGAATGCACTTGATCTTCAAATGATTTCACTTGATCCTCCAATCCAGTTAGATGTGAATATTGATCCACAGAAATCTGAACATAATTCGGCTTTTTGTAGCCATCTTTTTTCACCTGAAATTTAATACCTCACAAATTCAAAAACACGAAATACATCACAAATAATGATGAAAAGGTGATTGAACTAACCGCGTCACCCTGAGAACTAATAACCGACTCTGTTCCAGCAACTGCCTTATCAGCACCCGACTTATCAGATGATTTCTTCTTCCAGGGCCAACTTCGGCGATCCATGATCTACTATTCTACTGTACAATCATACACAATAAATAAATAAATGAATAAATCAAATTACTAATTACTATCATATAATAGATCAAACCAAACTAATAGAGTTAATTGGTTGCTACTACTTTAACAACTTATTGCTTTGATATTAAGAGTTTATAGGTGATAATGTTCTTACCCATCATCAAAACTCAAATTATCATAGTTATAGGCTTGCATAGGCAGTTATGGCCTATAGGGCTTTCATTAAAGCATTCACTTTTATAAGTCAGAGAAGTAACTTCATAAAAGACATCTGTGTTATTTATCTTCAATTATCACACAAATGCAACAAAACAAGTAAAACCAAAAACTTATCACAAATATGATCTAATAACCAAATTTATTATCAGTCACAAGACACTAGACCATTTGACAGTATCCGGTCAGTAACAGTATACAGATTACCTTTCCCCTTTCATAAGAACAGAATAACTTTGATACTATCAGAAGAACACATCCCATAAAACCAAATCACCCTATTCAAATGATAATACAGATTCTGAATGCACATTGTTGGCATGTGTCACTGACAAACTAAAGTGAACACTAAACAAACAATGTACTTCAGAGAATGAACTCCAATAAATTATTTTTATTAAAGAGAGATGAAAATCACACAAAGATTAGTGTTAATATAATAATATTTTTATAAAAAAACAAAGATTAGTGAACCACCACAAGATGATATCTGAATCTTGACAGAAAATGATGACCTTCCTGCTTATGCAGAGCATTAAGAAACCTTCATAAGTTCATACCAGCTAATAATATTATTAAAAGTTCATATTTAAACATTTTATAATCCTCATTTTCTGTGAAAGATGGGTTGGGAAAAGAGAATACAGATTATGACCGAACACCAGCAGCCCTAGAAAACAATGGTTCAGAATTGACATTCTGGAAAAAAATTAAAAAAATTAAAAGAAAAATTAAAAAGATTAAGATGAAAAGTGACAATCAAAGGGAAAACTAAAGCTAATCATACTAATTAATTAAAAAATCAAAATTATCAAAGAGTGTAGAACACAGCATTTAAAGACAGATTCCTCCAGTTCATAAACATAATCAATCAATTCAAAAGTGAATCAATTTCAGTAACTTTTTTTTAACCCAAGTACCTAATTATGTGATTCAAACAGAATTGCAAATTTTGCAGGTTGTAATTGTTATAACAAAAGTACCAAATTCACATCCGATTAAAGATCAGTGAAGATGAAGCAACACCGAATCGAATCGCCGACAAAAGTAATCTAGATTGGAAGTGATTGATACGAAACAAATTTGAAATTGAAGTTAGAAAAAGTAGCAAAGTTAATGGCTTTATGAATCTAGAACTCGATTAGATCAAAGGTGGATAGAAAACATATGGTCTCGAGAAAAGCGAAAATTCAAAAACCGATTATTAACTTGAGAAGCAATTAAAGATCGCAAACATCGAGGATAATCGACTTACAGGAGACAATGTAGTAGTGGGAATGAAAGTAAGAGATGTTAACGATGAACAGGGTGGAGTCGATTGAAGAATTTTGTACAGTTGCAACTGGAGATCTAAAGTTGAAGGTTATCTGCAATTGAGATGAGTAATAGATGATATAAGTGGTGGTGGCGGTGGTGGTCGGAGA
>BJCM01000742.1:12710-24242 GCA_018326385.1 Flaveria bidentis | reverse complement strand
AGATTTTGATCGTTTTGAATAAACTTACTTATAATATTTGAGTATTTGAGTTCCAAGAATATGCCTCTGGAATTGAGGATCTCCTTCTCATCATCTCTTCCATAGGTCCTCTGCTTGCTGACTTCTTCATCTTCAACCCCCAAATCTCTCTGCAATTCCTCAACAAAACCCACCAATGGCGGCCCTCATCCGCCTTCTCAAACCCTCACCCTCATCTTCAATCTCCACCCTATTCAAACGATCACTTTCCACCAACACCACCGCAATCGCTTCCGATATCGAATCTCACCACCACAGCCCTGATTTCTCCGATCCCAAGCCTTCTAGAAACTTCCAGTGGGTACCACAATCGCTTCCGATATCGAATCTCGTGGTTGCGATCGCGCAAGGGTGGTCGCGGTCGTCGTGGGTGCTCGCGAAGGTGGTCGCGGTCGCCTGGGTGGTCGCGCTGGTTGTCGTCGTGGCTGGTCGCGGTCGCGCAGGTGGCCGCCGTGGGTGGTCTGGTCAGCCTTTTTAATTTTCAGGTCTGGGTCAACCATCTTGAACCCGATCAGCTGAAATAAACCACGTATCAAACAGACTGGCCGAGTCAGCCGATCAGCCGGATTAGCCGATATCAAACACCCCGTAGTCTTTTACAAAAATATTGCATTTATTGCTCCTATTAGGTCTTTGAAACTTCATAAAATCCATACTAAATTTCGTAGTTGACTTATACAACAATCACTACTAAATGCAAATTAATATTCATACTTGATATATACAACATCAAATAACTACTAAATGCAAATTAGTTTTCATAGTTGATTTATACATCAAATCAATACTAGTTACTATAGTTCCATGTTATAACATATTAAACTGACTAGCTTGATCATGGTACACTAGTTTTATGATCTTTTTAGTGTAATTAGATTGATTAATGACCAATGTGATTATTATATCCATCAAACAAGTCAGGAGATGCAAAGTGCACGTTTGTTTGAGTTTATTATGATTTTTTATATAGAATACCTCATAAATAATGGGGTTCCAAGGGGGTTTGGCGGGGTCCGGATGTAGCACCTCTGATAACGGGGTCCACTTTTTACTAAAAATGCATGAAAATTTGTTTTTCCCGAAATTTCACATGTGAAACTCAAGGGGTTAAAACAATAAAATTGGCAAGTGAAAACTGCAGAAGGCACTTACCCCATCCCTGAAATATTTCGAATTCGTACAAGATTGGTCACTCTTCTTCTTCTCTTCTAGTTCACTATGTTGAACCCAAATAGTTCTAAACTTGAGTTATCCGATTGAACATTTGGTTGAACCCAAATAGTTTCAATTTGAAAGCAAACTTGCGACCGGAAACCAGGTGGAACACTTTAACTTTCAAATATAAACCAAACAAAACTATAAAATTGTTGAATTTAGCGGTTAGCTATGGTTTTCTTCTTTGTTTTGATTCTAAATTGTTTTGACTAATTATGTATTCTATAAAACTTTTAGTGCAATGTGTAACTTAAAATCCTTTATTGACATTAGAAATATGGGGTTTCAATGTACCATCGTATAAATTTATATTGTTGAAACATACATTTATATTGTTGAAACATACAGAAAAGTATGTAGAGTTTGGTTATAACTGTTAAAAGATATTTAGTTTTATTATGAAATAACTATATCAGTAGCAAAATTCCTAGATAGTAAAACTTCTCCAGCAGTACCTCTATTAGTACTTCAGTGTTACTTAATATACTTTTGATCGTCAACTTGTTGACCTACAATTACTACTCATACGTACTTACTTTTAAAAGTAGTTCCACTACTCATAGTTCTACAGTCACTACTAACAATATAACTTTTCATCAACCATATAAATATTAGAACCAAAATAGTTCCAAGCGAGAACGAGTACGGTGACTATTTTGCATTTTTCATTTTCGGTTTTGACTGTTTTGCATTTTTCATTTTCGGTTTGATCAATTATAAAAGAATATGTTACGATTCAGCACATCAAAGAATGAAACCATGAAAGATCTACTCCTCGTATGATATACACACTCTCTAATATATTGCACAACAAAAATTTTAAGTTTACAAAACTGTAACAAGTATATAAAAAAAATCAAATCTAGAGAATCTTTAGCAGCCCTATTGTTGCAATTTTTCTTTCAGACCTCCAAGTGGCCCATAACTTTTTGACTTTGACCCCTGTTGACTACAATTACAACTACTACTGAGATTTTGGCCACAATTTAGACACAAAACTTTGCACATTGGGTCACATATAGCATTGATCTTTATATCCAGATGGACCATATATCTTATATGCTTAGATATATCTATCGATTGGGAAATACAGCCAGTCGTCTAAGTCAACAGACTCCTTATTGTCTTGTTGTTCACTTTGGCCGTAAATTAATCCCATGTTTATGATTTCAGGTTCTTCTATAGGCTCTTCGGTTAGTACAAGTGAGAAATTGGAAAACACACAATCAGCAGCAGGTCCACCACACCTTAAATTAAACACAACAAAAAAACACTAATTTATTAATCCTTAGACATGAAAGAACCAATGAATTTATGAACATAATTCAAGAACAGAAGGCTACCTATTGCATCTGAGGGTTATGACCGTGCGTATGATCCCATCAAGCTTCAAGTTCTATTTCTTCCTGGTTACATCAATGGATATCAAGACAGGTGTTCCCTGTGGAAAATCCTTAACAGACTTTGTGACCCGTAACCGTAAGCCCATCAAAGAGGCACGCGATTTTGAAACTTCAGTTGAAAGATGTCCTAAACCCAATCGTTCTAAGGTTGTACAATACTCAAGGTGAGAGATTGAAGGATTCCTTTGGTACAAAACAGCCCCTTCCCAAGGTGAATCTAAATCTTCAGCATCTTGATCCATCCATTCATCTTCCATGAAGTTTTCATCACTGGCTAGCTCATAGTTGGAGTTCAATGATTCACTTGCTCTAAACTCCAAATGTGCCTTTTGTCTTAGAATCATTGGTCTGCGCTTATTAGCAAACGATTGTTTTTGAAGAATGTTGCAGTGGATAAAGTTGTAATACGGATGTGAAAATGATGTTTGAGGGATTATAAATTGAGATGCATTGACATTATTAGCATTAAAGCAATGGGTCATGAGGGAAGAAGATAGAATGAAAGGCATTCTCTCAGCTTTACTATTACACAACTCCCAAATTTTAAGTTACAATGCCCGCTCCCGAAGGGAGATTCAAAAAGATAATGCCTTTATTCCAGTATTCAAGAATAAAGTATGAAACTGACTAAAATTGTATCGAAAAACTATGAAATTGGAACTCTAAGTGAGCAGTAAATGGTAACAATGAGCTCCTGTAAGATAATTCAACTCATTTCAGTAAAACATATAGACATGAAAAGCAGCATAATACAATGTGTTATGCAAGATACACATGATTAACTTCTGTAACCAGTAAAATCTGTAGATAAAAGCATGGAGAATTTAAGAAACAGTACAACATATAGGTTCAAGAAATTATTACTTCTTAAATAAGAATTGAATATGAATTGCATCACAAACTTAACATCCATATGTTTCAAATTTAAAGCAGATTCCAATGAACTCGCTTCAATTTTGACTTAAAAATTCAGTCTTCGCTACAACTTTCATTAATTTCCTATAGCCGACGAAATGAACAGAAAAACAGAACGAAATGACTGAAATTGAAGCTAAATCTGTTGAAATTTATCATTAATCATAAAAATAAAAAGGGTAGATTAATAATGTTCGATAAATTCATACCAATTGAATAATTTGGGATAAATTCATATCATATTCGTCGTAATGAAACCCTAGAACAGAGATGTTGGTATTAGAGATAACGAGCCCTTGAGATTGGATTGTATGATACGATCAAGAACAATCAAGAGAGAAAAAGAAACGATCAAATCAAGCTACTTCATTCATAGGACAGGAATTAACTAACTAAAGAACGTTAGTTAGGATTTCAACTAACTAGTGATTTTACAACATAAACCTCTAACTATGACATTATTACAATTTCACCTTCTCATTCTTTCCTATCGTAACAATACTTTCCCCTCTATAACATTCTTGACCTCAAGAATGGAAATTCGAAAAGTGCAATTGGAAGTCCCGTAAGTCTTCCCATGTAGTTTCTGTAGCTGGGGAATGCACCCAATGAACTAGCACTTGAACAATCATTGTATTTCGCTTCCGAACCAGCTTCCGATCCAAAATTGCACGTGGTTGGAGACGAAAACGAGGTTCCTCTGGTAACGGAATAATAATGGAGTGATCACCCTTCGCAGCTTTAAGCAGAGAAACATGGAAGGTAGGATGAATTTGAGATGACTGAGGCAAATCTAGACGATAAACGACAGAGCCAATCTTCTCAACAATAAGGAAGGGACCGAAGTAACGAGGACCCAACTTATGATGGCGACGAGACTTCAAGGATGTCTGAACATAGGGTTGTAATTTGACAAAGACCAAATTGCCTATCTGGAAACTACGTTCACTTCGATTGTGATTGGCCATTTGTTGCATACGGTTGCGAGCTCGTTCTAAAGCTTGTTTCAAATACTTCAACTTGAGCTCACGGGCATGAAATAATTCTTCCAAGCAAGCCACTTTGGAATCATTGGGAATGTAAGGAATATGTAACGGAGGTTTAACTCCATAAAGAGCCTCAAACGGTGACATTCCGATAGCGGAACGGTTGGTAGTATTGTACCACCACTCAGCCAAAGTTAACCATTTAAACCAGATAAGCGGTGTGTCCATGACCATGGCACGTAGATAAGATTCCAGGCAGCGGTTAAGCACTTCTGTTTGTGTTTGGTCATCTAATTGAAGGTGGTAAGCAGTGGAATAAGCTAAGGACACGCCTTGCAACTTCATAAAATCTTTCCGAAACTGACTGAGGAAGATTGAATCACGATCGGAAACAATTGTTGAAGGAAAACCGTGCAACTTGAAAACATTATCAAAGACTGCCTGAGCCACATGAGCAGCGGAATAAGGATGTGTTAGACCCACAAAGTGCCCGTATTTAGTAAATCGATCCACTACCACCAAAATGGAGTCTTTCCCAAAAGATTTAGGAAGGCCATTTATGAAATCCATAGAGATATCCGAGAAAATAGTCGTGGGCATGGGCAAAGGTTGAAGCAACCCTGGAGTGGCAACACGTTCATATTTACTACGTTAACAAGAAGAGCATTCTTGAACGAAAATACGAACAGCTTGATAGCACTTCTTCCAATAAAAAAGATCACACAACCGATGGAGAGTAGCAACATATCCCGAATGACCTCCCATCGGAGAAGAATGACACAGTGCCACCAAGTCAGCTCGAAGGGAAGTATCATGACCAATAACCAACTCGCCCTTCCTTTTAAGCATCTGACCATCCCAAGTATAGTGTTTGACTTCACCACCTTGTTGTAAAGTACTTAGAATAGATTGGACATGTGTATCAGCCTCCCAACTACGCTTAATGCGAGGCCATAATAGCGGATCAATGGAGTTCAAACTTAATTAGAACAAGGTCGAGCCCTCTACTCGTGATAGTGCATCAGCCACTTGATTGGTAGCTCCTTGTTTATATATAATTTCAAAATCATAACCCAGAAGTTTAGATAGCCACGATTGATATAGAGGTGTGTTTATTTTTTGATTAAGCAGAAACTTGAGACTCTTCTTATCAGTTTTAATAATGAAATGCTTGGAAATGAGGTAATGATGCCAATGCTTTACGGCCATTAAGATAGCAATTCACGCTCATAGACAGATAAAGATTGTTGCTTTGGAGCTAAACTCTTGCTCAAAAGAGCTAAAGGGTGGTTGTCTTGCATTAGCACCGCACCCAACCCTTTGCCAGAAGCATCCGTTTCAATAACAAAAGGTTTTGTAAAATCAGGTAAAGCAAGCACTAGAGAAGAAGATAATGCTTACTTTAATTGATTAAAAGCCTGTTGGGCCTCTCTATTCCAATTAAACGCGTATTTCTTGAGGAGGTTGATAAGGGGTTTAGCAATAATGCTAAATGACTTGATAAAACGTCTATAGTATCCAGCGAGACCCAAGAATCCTCAGAGTTGTTTAACAATTTTTGAAATTGGCCAATCCGTTATGGCTGCTATTTTGTAAGGATCGGTACTCATACCATCCTTGGTAATAATGTGACCCAAATAATCCACTTGACCACCCCCAAATGAACACTTAGATTTCTTTGCAAACAAGGAGTTTGCACGGAGTAATTGCAAAACAACCTCCAAATCTAATAAGTGTTGGTCAATGGTAGTGTTGTAAACCAATATGTTATCAAAGAAGACCAAAGCACACTTACGTAAAAGGGATTTGAAAATGGTATTCATCAATGCTTGAAAGGTGACTGGAGCATTTGTTAAACCGAATGGTAAAACTAAAAACTCATAATGCCCCTGATGAGTACGGAAGGCTATCTTATAAACATCAGGTTCGTGCATTCTAACTTGATGATAACCAGATCGCAAATCTAGTTTTGAAAATACCGTAGCTCCACCTAATTCATCAAATAATTCATCAATTAGTGGAATAGGGAAACTATTCTTAATAGTTGTGTCATTAAGTTTCCTATAATCCACACACATCCTCCAAGAACCATTCTTTTTCTTAACCAAAACCACTGGTGCAGCAAAAGAGCTAGTACTCTCACGAATGATACCCATATCCAATAGTTCCTGTGTCATTTCTTCAATAACATCTTTTTTAGCAGCTTGATAACGATAGGGTTTCTGCCTAATTAGATTAGTACATTCTTTCAAAACAATCCAGTGATCACATGTTCTTGAAGGTGGAAGGGAAGTAGGTATCTGAAATACATCTTCATACTAAAGAAGTAACTTTTCAACTAATGAAATTGCATTGCCCCTGGATACTAGTGGAGTATGCTGAGGAAGACCCTCCGATTGAGTTTGAAGACTGAACAAGTGGTCATGGTTAATACTACTATCATTCTCTAACCATCCCTGTAGTTTATCAACTGAACACAAGGATACTCCACTTGATTTAGCCCCTTTCAACTCAAGAAGTCATCCATTAACACAAAACTTCATAGTAAGAGCTTTGAAATTCCAAGTAATGTCATTAAGACCATGCAACCATTGAATTCCCAAGACCATGTCATAATTGGAAAGGGGTATGAGCAATACATCAGTTTTAAACCAATTCCCTTGCATCGACCATTGGAAGTTTCTACACACCTTGTCACAAGTAATTAAGTTCCTATCTGCCACAATTATCTTAACTGGGGGTATATCCTTCAACCGACAATGAAGCTTGTTTTCAAGAGTAACATCCAAAAAATTGTGTGTGGAACCCGAGTCTATCAGGATGTGTAATGGTTTAGTACCCACCGAACCCACAACTTTCATAGTAGAATAAGAGTGAAATCCCATAAGGACGTTTAGAGAAATTTGAGGGTCAACAATGTCTGTCAATAAACCTTCACCAATGACCTCTTCTAACTCCTCTTCAAAGACTTCTACTGAAAAAAGTTGTGTATTTTTGCAAACATGTGCTGGTGTAAACTTTTCATTACAACCAAAACATTCACCCCTCGCCCTTTTATCTTCTATTTCTTTATGAGATAGTCTACGACTTGTAATAGGTTTAGCTTTTAAGGGTGGTGCAGGTAGTAATGGTAAATTGACAGCACTAGTGTATGAAGAATGTTTTTTATGGTAATCATTGCTCTTATGATTAGCAATGGATTGACTGGGTTTATAAGATTTGGTCCAGTATGGTGTGTGAATAGATTTCAAGATTTCTTCTTGCATTCTAGCTAGCATATAAGCTTCCGGTAAATTCTTAGATCTTAGTAACCGGAGTGGATTACCAATTTTTGGTTTCACAGCTCTTAAAAACAGACTAGTAGCATATTCATCAAAGATAGTTAAAACCCACCCGAATGAATAATATTAATCTAAACATAGCGATGTTTGGATTAAGTTTGGTGTTTATCGTAGACTACATTTTTTATCAGTGGTACTTTTGATGTTTTACGACACACCTTTATATTACGACACACTTTGATATTATTATGTTACAAGTCGTTTGATTATTTAGTATGACTTGACTTCTTATGGATTTATAAAATTTGTAATAACTAGAATTAAGCCCTCGTGTTACAGCGGGGGCGTAAAACCATGTCAAATAACACCAATGTCACACTACTGTCAGCTACCACCAACACTGAAGTTGCGATGTGTTAATGCGAAGAAATTTGACTGAAACATAAAACATAGAAAAGTTTAACTGATGGGCTGTTTGATTTCGTCTGATCGGGCTGACTCGGTTAGCGGGTCAGCCCATTTGATATGCAAATGGTAGCTGCTGACTAGGTCCTTTGCAGCTGACCCAAACCTGAAAAAAATACATGCTGACCCATTTGCGCAACCGGCCGATCCACCCTTTAACAAAGGCGTTGACGATGAATTCGATCAATTGGTCTTTGGTGTAGGGTTCAATGAGCTTTTGGATGTGTTCCGGTGAGTTGTCGTCTCCGTCAGAGTCGGAGGATGTATCGATTGGTTGATTTGCAGGTGGGTTTGAGATGGGTTTTTGGGTTGGGGTTTTCTTCTTCGTTGTCTTTGTGATCTTCTTGTTGGTGGTGGTTTCTTGTTTTTTGGTGGGTTTTTGCTTCTTTGCTGCTGTTACTTTCACTATTGTTGTTGTAGAGAGTTGGGGTAAAAAGAGACA
This sequence comes from Flaveria bidentis, assembly GCA_018326385.1. Classification (NCBI taxonomy): domain Eukaryota; kingdom Viridiplantae; phylum Streptophyta; class Magnoliopsida; order Asterales; family Asteraceae; genus Flaveria; species Flaveria bidentis. Next base: position 15,496 of record BJCM01000742.1, on the reverse strand, counting down.
ACTTCACATTGTTGTGAGGGTGCGAGTACCCTACTTGTAGAGAGATAAAAATCATTTTGGAATAAAAACCGGTCATGTTTATATATAAAAGGAGTTATTACATAACACCAGTTAAAATACAAGGATAACATGATTATTTTTTCATTTAGCCGAGTCAATCAAATACTGAATCAAACAAACAAGTTTCAGTCAGATGTAAACTCAGTCAGAACTTCTAACTGGGTCAGTTTCTAACTCAGTCAGATCTTACTGAGTCAGTTTTATCAAACAGCCCCTAAGTCGATATAGGCTCCACGTGTTGCGATCAATCTGTCAAAGGGATAAAAATAGATATAAAAACATTAAACCACACATTCACGTTGCGTCATGTTAGGTCACAAAACTTAGAACGAAACGTAAACAAAAAATTTAGGAAAGACAAAAGCTTTGGCTTAAAGTTGTAAAGTAAAAAATTGTAAGGTTAAATAGCAAAAGATAAAAAGTTTGGGCTAAAAGTAAAAACCCAATTTTTACGAGGTTACATTGCAAAGATGAAAATTTAGGGTTAAAAGTAAAAAATAAATAAATTATAAACACTATTTAAGCATAAGATACAACACCTTATACATGAAAAAGTTAAAAATTAGTATATTATAAATAATTTGATTACTGATATATTAAAAAGCCACTTGGTATATAAAAGAATACAGATTTCTTTAAGCTAAATGCTTAACATTCACAACATAAGGAGTAAAATACTCAAGGACATTCACATCATTCACGCACAAAATGATTATGAAAAGAGTTTAGTCTAACAACCTATGATAACTCTGAGTTAGCTACATGCACATAAAACCAAACCCTATGGTTGTGATTAGAATTATTTAGTCTCACATAATTGTTACAAAGTGACGAAGATTGATGTACCTAAGCTTCCACGTTTGAAAACCCGATACACATCCGATGGGTTTTGGGTCGGTTTTAGGACACACTAATCTAATCGGGTATAGGGTTGAGATTACTTAAATTTATCCTATACTCGCGCCCATTGTCATCCCTGCTTGGTCAAAACAACCCCAGTTACTGAATTTATTAATTTCTCTTTAGGATGATAATCCCCCAATACCATATAACCTTTCACATGACATAACTGGTTTTCTCCGCCGGTTATTTAGAAAGGTAAGGTGTAATTTTTTTATTTGCTCCAAGCTTGCTAATTACTACATTGGTGTGTGTTATATATGATTCCTCAAACATCTAACTCCATATTTCAGGACACTAGCCTGAGACCCAATGCTAGGACACTGCTTTCTCACCCTTGTATACAAAATTCTAGACGCGTTATATGCTAAATGAATACTCTTAGCGACTATAAATGTGTTTACATATAAAAAAAACTTTCGAACCAAATGTCTAGGTGGAGTGTTGTATGCTAAACTTGTATACTCATGAATTATAATGTGATATCTATACCATACTAATTGTTACCATAAAGACCCATTGATAGGTAAGCCAGACAGTTGTAGTGAGGAGTACACGAACCAATCATACATTTTTCTTCTTCAATCTTTTGGAACTCATTAGAAGGGGCTAAACAAAGCCTCAAGGACCAATCTCTAATGTTCAAGTCAACCCGTGGATTATCAAGATAAAAACATCTATTAAACTATAAATGTATGAGATAAATAACAAAGATAAATAAGCAAATGCATTGAATTTATTCGATAAACATAATCGTTTTTACATGCCACTTAAACGTACATTCATATTTCAAACTTGTTTTGACATGTTCTTAAAAACATGCATTTACGGGAGTAGATTCTCACTAGAATTTAAGCATTTCTTCTTTTTCTTCGTGTCATTCTTTTTCTTTGGTTAGAATTTGTTATGATACCAAACTTCCATCAAAGATAGGAGAACAAAAAGTTTTTATAAAAGATGACACATAAACGACTTAATTTCAGTTCAATTTATTTTTCATAATAGCATCATTGGATTATCAATAGGTTCGTCATGGTAAGTTTTTTTTCTCGTCCATAGTTGATGCGCATATAGTTTTCAAACTGCATATCTTGCCGTTTTTCGTCTTATGACAATAAAAACAACGGTGCACGTTAAATTCAATGAATCAATGTCGGATCACGGTATCCACTTTGATTTGATGGTGACTAGTAGTTATGGTCGAATGACGATTAGCGTTTGACGATAATAGTTTACTCGAAGAAAATAATTAAGTGCTGAATATTAAGAGGTCTAACCATTAAGTGTTGAATATTAAGAGGCATGAACTATTAAAAGCTAGTATATCGTTTAACTATTCAAAGACAAATGTCTGACCAATATAGATAAAAGGTCTTAACCATTCAATACTAGATCTCTTAACCATTCAATATTAGTATAATGCTTAACCATTTAGAGGCAAATGTCTAAACCATTCAGATATTTGCTCGCGAAACAAACAGTCCAAATCATTAAATGCTGAGCCATTCAGACATCTGAACCATTAAGAGGTTGTCGTACAACCCGTAAAGAGTTTAATAAAAAAAGGCTTAAAGGATCATAAATATTATTTATAAAAAGACATTCTAGTTATTTTAAAAAATATTAAATTATTGTTAAACACAAATAAATATCAAGCATAAAAATGGACTAAGTTTATTTATAGGGTTATAAAGATATCCACCCGAATAAATTGACACCTCTCTATACGCCGCGTATAAGTTCATACGCGACGGCGTATATGGTCGAATACATTAAAAATGAGAAAAATTCAGAGGGTGTGTCAAAGAACTATACGCCTTATATGG
>BJCM01000742.1:0-12684 GCA_018326385.1 Flaveria bidentis | reverse complement strand
CCCCCCCCCCCCCCCCAACACGTCACACAGAGAGTTATACAACGCGATAACAAATTTCGACGATGACTATGATGAAAAAATTCAAGGGGTTGCCAGAAAGATTATATGTTTCGTATAGGATTATACGACACGTATAAGACTATACGATCACATAAAATTTTGAGATTTTAATTTATAATTTTAAAATGTTTTAATATTCACGCCCGTACTTATTTATACCGTACTTAAAACATTTCCATAACCTTATTTAACATAACCATCTATCAAATATAATTAACTAAAAAACCATCAATATCAGTGCTTTCAACGTCCATCGCATCGGATCAACATAACAACTGTATTGTTTGTATTGTTATTATTATTATTATTGTTATTATTATTATTATTATTGTTATTATTTTCAACATCTTCGTTCTCTCGTCTCTCGTCGGAGACTCTGCCGCCGATCACTTTCCACCGGATCATCATCATCTCCACCACCACCACCACCACCTCCATTTGCCCTAATTTCAGCAATAAAAGCTCTTACAATGGCACAATTCATCTTCTAGGGTTACTGAAAACCCTCATCCCTCACTGAAATTCGAAGATACAGGGAGGTGACAAAGACAGAGAAAGATGTCTCGGCAACCGGCGACCACCGCCTTTCATAAGTCGAAAACCCTAGACAACAAATACGTAAGAAAAATTTATTATCTCGTTCAATTGCTAGTGCATGTTTTGTAGCTGTACCGTCTTTATTTTGAAAATTGGAGCCCTAGTTTTGACTTTGGATGCTAAATCTTGCACTATATGAATTTAGAATGATGTTTGATTTGGAAGTTTGAGGGAAAATGGGTGACTGCTGACTACTTGATGCTTTCTTAACATGTTAGATGGAATAATGATGGTTCTCAGTTTGCAAAATGCTGTATAACCAATTTTGGCTAGGAGGTTTGATTTCAGTTATTAAAAGATGTGGCTTTCTTAGGAATACAAGAGGGTGCATGTTTTGGATAGGTTTTGGGATTTCGAAGAAGTTGTGGGTAGTGTTTGTAATCATTTTAGCAGTTTGGGGTCTAAGTTGTTTGATTGTAGCATGTGTCTGGCAAAGTAGTTTGTATAGTTAGAACTCAACTGGATGTTGGGTGAGAATTTATAGGTGGGTTTTGTAGGTATGTTGCTCTCTATTTGAATAACGAATTTAATAGAACATATTAGCGAACTTTTGTAGCATTAGAGCTTTGTTGGTTTGAATGCTAGAGTGTAAGGCTTTTAATCTCACAATCATATGTTCCCCCTGATTTAGTAGGATTAGTCGGCACCTGACGTGTAATTCCCAAACTTTATGAAACTATGAAAATAAATAAACGGGGGAATATAAATAAATAAAAATAAACTATCAATGTTTAGCTTGTGCACAAATTCAAATTTACTTTGAATTGGCAAGCACTTTATGTTATATTTAAAGTCAAGGTGTATCCTGTTTTTCATTCTTCGTTTAACTTTAACAACACCAAATCAGTTGATTTTGTTTGTCATGGGCTTGTTTAACAGAGACGCTACTCGAGTCTCCACGCACAGTATACTTATTTTCAACGCATAGGTGTGTGAGCTTATTTGTCATTTGAAGTAAAAAAAAACACAACTACCAGAAGATACCCTTGTTAGGATATCTGTTTAACGTAATTGTCATAGAATAAACCTTTTCCGGTATATTGCAGAGACCTAGGTCAACGAATATTGCGTACAAAAACCAATTTTGGCCTTGGTGGACCAACACTTGTTTCCTTTTATATTTCATCCGAGTGGTGTCTGTGTTTAATTATAGATAGTCTATTTTTGGAATGTGATATTCGCATATTCAATGTGTGCGCTAATTTTCTTTTGGACTTTGGAAGATGCTTGGAGATGAGATTGGAAAAGGAGCATATGGTCGAGTATACAAGGGTCTGGACTTGGAGAATGGAGATTTTGTTGCAATAAAACAAGTTTCTTTGGAGAATATTGCACAGGAGGATCTTAATATCATCATGGTATGATTCAATCAGTTTATTTTCCTTTTAAAGTTAACATCCCCCTCAACCCCCGCCATATGTCTTTGAGGAAAATACTTGTATTTTTGTTCATTAAATTTTGTCAGTTCAATTGTTTGCATATTTATCTATTCTTTTTAGTTAAAAACAACTGCCTTAATTTATATTAACACTTTTTTTTTGTTTTCTGTATGAAAAAATCATGAATCAATCGGAATTGGTAACTTCTCAGCAAGAGATTGACTTGCTTAAGGTAATCCTCCTGTTCTAATTTTGTTGTATTAACTTACATACAATATATGTTATTTAAATCACTTGGATAATGTTTCTGTTTCAGGATAATTTATGGCTTTTTAAATCACCTGATGTGATACCTCTAGATTTAGACATGTGGAGTATATGTTCATGTTGTATGACGCCTTTATTTTGATGCAGAATTTGAACCACAAGAATATTGTGAAATATCTTGGATCCTTAAAGACAAAGACACATCTTCATATAATTCTTGAGTAAGTAATTAAGTATGACATCTTTTCTTAATTTTTTATGATTATCAATTGTGTCAATGTTGAAAGCACTGTTCATTTGGTGGTGGCTCTTATTAACCTCAGGTATGTGGAGAATGGCTCACTTGCAAACATTATTAAGCCAAACAAATTTGGACCATTTCCTGAATCATTGGTGGCTGTTTATATTGCTCAGGTTTGTTACTGATCATTTGTTCTTGTATTAGGTTTAAAATCTGGCATCCATTACTATCTTTCTGGCAGGTATTGGAAGGCTTGGTTTATTTACATGAACAAGGGGTCATCCATCGGGATATTAAGGGTGCTAATATCCTGACTACTAAAGAGGTGAGTAAATATTTCCTTAGAACAAGCTAGTTCATGTGGTAGTATTAACATGTTCCATAAACCCCTGCTTAGGGCCACTAAAGGGTAGTTTGATAATTATAAGGGCAGAGTCTGAAATTCCAATACAATTTCTCAGTTTGTTAGATAAGTCCGTAAACCATTTTTTTTATTAAATTCTTAAACTTGTTGGCATTTACCAAAACTGTGTATTTTACTCATGAAATTGGTTACCCATGCTGACATGGATGTGACATAGGCTTTTATCTGCTTATAGCATTTCAGTTAGATTTCAAAGTTTCGTGATGTTATATCATTATTGTTTTATTGTGTAAAAACTTTTAAAAAGCCAAGGATCTGGCTAGCTCAACAGCAATGCACAATGTAACCAGTTTCAAGGGTAAAGTATGCGCTTCTATAAATTTCAATGAGTGTAAGGATTTTATCATGCGGAAAAAGAAGTTTAGGGTCCTATGTGCAAAGACCGGGAAAGTAATTTGTTTTTTCTCCCTGACAAATTGCCCATATTTTAAAGTAAAGTTGCCTGTTCTGCTAATGTGGGAGGCAGATCTGCTTATATCACCAGTTGGATTACATCATTTTTTCCTTATTCTTTTAGCTCTAAGTCAATCTTACCTCGTTACTTCTCTCAAAACCATTTTCAGGGTCTTGTAAAATTGGCAGATTTTGGGGTTGCCACAAAGCTAACCGAGGCTGATGTTAATACACATTCAGTTGTTGGAACACCTTACTGGATGGCTCCTGAGGTACTTTTTATTAAAACCTGATTTCCTATCCTAGTGTTTAGACAATTTGAATCAAGGGTAGTAGTATCTTCCACTTTTGTGTGTCAGGATATCGAGATCATATAGCATCTTGATGTCTTTTAAACTTTCTTTTTTCAGGTCATTGAAATGTCTGGAGTTTGTGCTGCATCCGATATATGGAGTGTTGGCTGTACTGTAATTGAGCTGCTTACCTGTGTACCTCCTTATTATGATCTTCAACCCATGCCTGCTCTCTTTAGGATTGTTCAGGTGTTCTTTTACATTAATAATTTATCATTTGGCACCACAGGATTCATGTTTTTTTTATAATTTCAGTTGATCCCAGGGATTTGGATTTGACTGCAATGATTTCCATTTTGTTTGTTCTAATGAAACCACAACACCCGTTTAACCCTTTGTCGATGGCCAAAATACCGTACTGAACCCAGCTACTGAATTTCCTCAATTTTTCCTTCAGGATGAGACTCCTCCGATACCAGATAGCTTGTCACCTGGCATAACCGCTTTTCTCCGTCAATGCTTTAAAAAGGTAAAGTGTAATGCACATGACTTGCTATGTGCTTGCAAGTTACTATAGTGACCACAATTATGTATTTCGTCTAACATTAAATTTCATATTCAGGATGCTAGGCTGAGACCCGATGCAAAGACACTGCTTTCTCACCCTTGGATACAAAATTCTAGGCGTGTCGTATTGCAGTCTTCACTCCGGCATAGTGGTACACTTAGGTAGTTACATGCTAATTTTTAGTTTTAACTGCAATGATGCTGATAAGAAATAGTGATACCTAGCCTGCCGCTTATAAAAGTGGCAAACACACTTTTTTCTCTCACCTTATGTCTTTCTTAGCTCAAATTATGATGCTTGATAGTTACAGCGATTTTGTTTAAGATAGTATAGTGTTTGTGAGACAACTTGCTTTCATATCTGAAGAGTGTTTTTTTTTTCCAGAAACATAGATGATGATGGTTCAGTGGGTGTCAAAAGTTCAAATGCAGATGACGTAAGCACTCTTGAGAAACTTTCTGCAGAGAAAGTCAAAGTATTTTCTTGTAATTGGAACTGAAAAATACATTAACTTTGAGAGCCTGGTATTGCTGGTGATTTAGTTATTGGTATCTTTTTTATAATTTCTCTTTCCAATTTCAGGGAAATAGAACAGAGTTGGTAATAGCGGAGGAAAATGAATTAATTAATAAGAATGCCGAGGAAAAAACAGATGCATCTGATGTCGATGCTTCTGTTTCAGCAGATCAAGTTGTGACTTTAGCTATTCATGAAAAGATAGAACCCTCATCTGCTAATGATGAATCAGCTAATCAAACAGAAGTCCATGAACCATTAGATTTGACTCCCCCTGAGGTAGTGATAACAAATGTTGAATCTGGATCTCCAGAGTCAAAATCAAAGACCACAGTAGATAAAAAATATAAAGAAAATGGAAGCGCTGTAACTACAGATAGCATTTTACATAATTCTGGGCGCAAAGCCCATAACTACAATTCTCAAAAGGGTGTACAGGCAGGAGGAGCGGTTGGAGAAAATGAGCTGAGTAAATTTAGTGATACGCCTGGTGATGCTTCATTGGATGATTTGTTTCATCCAATAGATAATAAGCATCTGGACGATCAATCAGCTGAAGCTTCAACATCCGCTTCAGCATCACATGTGAATCAAGGCAACACATTTGCTACAGATAGTGGAAAGGCTGACTTGGCGACACAATTAAGAGCTACGATTGCTCAAAAACAAATGGAGAATGAACCAGGCCAGTCTAATGGTGGAGATATACTTCATCTAATGATGGGTGTTTTAAAGGAGGATGTAATTGGTATTGATGGTCTGGTAAGCTTTATATAGCATGTTTATGTTGTTGACTTCTTCACTGCTGACCTTGACTTCTCACTTTGTTTGTTTATCAGGGCTTTGATGATAAACTACCTGCTGACAATCTTTTCCACCTTCAGGTACCATCTAATCTGTTTTTAGTTGTCTGTGTTTTAAAAAGCACGCCTTAGGCATGAGGCGCTACAAGCTATAGGCTCAATGACGATGAGTGTGCTTTCTAGTGCTTCTCATAGTTGCACATCTATGTGCTGCATTCGCCTCATGTAACGGCTGCTCTCTTTAACTCAATGTAAATGGGCTATCCCTCTAAAGTCAAAATGTTAGCCTCAAGACACTTAGAGACACTTGAGCACCATTCCTCTTGATTTTTGTTCTGATTTTTATTAATAACCAGGTTACAGACTTGTTTGGTTGATTTTGTACTGATTGTGGCATGCCATATTATATATTAGTATATTAGTATAAATTATTATGGTTCTCTCTTTTGCAATTTAACAATTTGAAGTGTTTTGGCAAACGTAGTGCGCCTGCATATGTGATGTGTGCACCTTCGTCTTCCTCCCTGGCTTTGGGAATCCTATCACCTTGGAGCACCTCACCCCTTTAAAACACAGTTCTTGAATCAGGTTATACTGTGTACGATTATTTAATTCATAGATGTATATGCAGGCTGTTGAATTTGGCAAACTTGTTTCACAACTGAGACCAGAAGAATCTGAAGACGTGATTGTGTCCTCATGCCACAAGTTAACTGTTTTTTTCCAACACCGCCCTGAGCAGAAACACGTGTTTATGACACAGCATGGTTTACTTCCTCTTCTGGAATTACTTGAGGTTCCTAGGACACGGGTATGGCAATTTGAAGCAACTTGCTACATATTTTTCTTTTTCTTGTCTGATTATAATATAAGATAGTAATGTAGTTACTGTTCTACTTTAGGTGCAGGTTATATGCTCTGTGCTGCAGGTTTTAAATCAGATTATCAAGGATAACACTGATTTCCAGGAAAATGCTTGTCTTGTTGGCCTTGTAAGTACTACATAGCCTAGGTTTCGAGTTTGTAATTATATATGTATACATTATTCAATGGTAAGATATTTCTTTTAATTTTTTCTAATCATCAAGAAACCTGCTCTAGGTCCCTCTTGTTATGGGCTTTGCAGCGCCTGATAGAACACGGGAGGTTCGTATGGAAGCGGCTTACTTTTTGCAGCAACTTTGTCAGTCAAGGTACCAAGACATCTCATGTCTTGCTAACTTGCATGTTTTTGTAAAATTGAATATTGCGTAGAGTTGTGTTTTACTATACAATAATTATGGGTTGAGGTGGAAGTTTTTTGTTACAGCTCATTGACACTACAAATGTTTATCGCTTGCCGTGGGATACCTGTTCTTGTGGGATTTCTTGAGGCAGATTATGCAAAATACAGGTTTGTGCCTTGTCTACTAAGTTCCATACGGAAGCAAATTGTTATTTTAGTTTCTTAAATAAACAATTTAACCATGATGAATCTTTTTAAACTATCTTTTTGAACAGATCTACGGAACTCTCATGATTATGGTTGATACCTTATACATATGATTATTATGTAACTATGCTAATAGATTGGGATTCTGAAACTACTAAACTAGTTATCTGATTATTGCGGTTTGATGTCATAATAATCAATTTGACACTAGATACAACTTCTGATTATGTAATATTCAAATTATCTGTTTCCTACCAGCTGCAACAAAGTTTATTATCTGAGGGTAAAATGAATTTAACTATTTACCCCTTCCTCTATTTGAGACTTCTGCTCAATTCATATAATGTCTCCTTTTCTCTTTTTACTACTTTTGATCACTTTATTTTAAGTGCGTTAAATAATATGAATTTATCAGATATACTATTGGGTCTTCAGCAGCAAAGGCACACCAAAACACTACTTATGTATCTTGTTTTATTACAACTAAGTACCGGATTTTAGTTATTCAATATCACATAATCACTTTCAGTACACTATCCAAGCACCCGTTATAGCTTTTTGCGTGGTAATAAATATATGATCTCCTCCTGTAGTTTATCTTTTTATATGGCGATAAATATAGTGATCTCTTCCTGCAGTTACCTGCTACATGCTGATATCTGCTGTCAATATCTGGTTGTTATTTATAAGAACTCTATTGTTAATCTTTTTAGATGTATTAATGAAGTTACTTGATATCTGATATCAATATGATCGTCTACTTATTATATATAAGAACTTTATAGTTAATTTTTTTAGATGTAGTAATGAAGTTTCTTGAATTGCAGGCAAATGGTCCACCTAGCTATTGATGGCATGTGGCAGGTATTTAAGCTTCAGAGATCAACCCTTAGGAATGACTTTTGTCGAATAGCTGCAAAAAATGGAATATTACTGAGGCTCATAAATACCCTCTACAGCTTAAACGAGGCAACAAGGCTAGCCTCCATATCAGGTGCAGGTGGTTTTTCATCTGATGGTTTAGCCATGCGGCCCCGCTCTGGCCCACTGGACCCTAGTAACCATACTTTCATGCAGAGTGAGAGTTCAACCAACAGTCTAGATTATCCTGATCACCAAAAAGTCAAAAATCCTGCAACAGATCATCAATTTGCACCTGGTCCACAAGAATCTTCTAGACTTTCATCTTCTCACTCCCCTGATTCTAGATTCTTTACACTAGAAACTGATAAACATCAATCGAGCAATAATAGTGTTGAAGCTCCAGTAACCTCAAGATCACCAGATTCAACATCAATGGAGAGAGATAAAAGTGATCCTTCACAAGACGCAGAACCTAAACAACGGCTCTCTAATTTTGGGAGGTTGTCCACTGATAGGCCTAGGAAATCCATGGATGCTGTATCAAATGGATATTCTGCAACAATTCAGCAAGAAAATGTGAGACCGCTTTTGAGTTTGTTGGATAAAGAACCACCTTCACGACATTTTTCGGGTCAGCTTGAGTATGTTCGACATCTCACGGGCTTGGAGAAACATGAAAGCATACTTCCTCTTTTGCATTCTTCTAATGAGAAGAAAAGCAACGGGATGGATTTCTTGATGGCTGAATTTGCAGGTAAACATCATTTTCTTTTCAGAAATATCCCTGCTACTGATGGTTTCCATTCATGTTCTTCTGATTCTGATTACTTTCAGTAGAAGTGGAAACAGGGTGGGTCGAGTGGGTTGTGTAATGGGCCAAAGATGGTAGTTTCTAGAACGGATAGGTTGGGCTGTCATCAGAACACATTTTTCCTTTTTTGAATTATACAAGTAATTTATGATTTCAAATATTATCAAGAAAAAAGATATCCTTTCTTGTTCCTCTGATTTTGATTACTTTTCTTTTATATTTCCTATATGTGTGCCTTTCTTGTCTTGGGCATACAATTTTTTTTATGCCTTGCACCTAGGTGACAGCTGAGGCCTTTGTACCTTAAGTGCGCCTCGTCTTTTGACTAACATTTGTTGGGTGACGATTAAAAAATGAATACCTTTTTGGTTGATTTAAAGCTGGTTGACCTGGGCTGACATGATCTCTGCTTGAGTTTTATATATAGTTAATATCATTCACTGATTAAAAAATTACAATGGTAATCAAAATTTTGAAATACAACAACTTAGGTGGCTTTATGCATTTTGAATACATTTTGGCTTGTTCCAGCCTTTTCCATTTTAACCATTTTCTTGCATTTTACTCAGTGGCAGCATATAACTCAAGTTTACCCATGTACCCATAAATGGGTGGAACTTGCCCCCTCTGATTATCTGTGCTATAGCATATTTTATTTATTTATTTCAGCAGTACATCTCAAGTTATGTACTTTTCTGATTCTGATTTTTTTTCTTTTTGTGATTGTACAGAGGCTTCTAGTCGTGGAAGGGAAAATGCCAACACTGAGGCGGTGACTAGGACTTCACATAAATTAGCTAATAAGAAAACTGCGGTGGTGGCATCCAATGAGGGAAAGGCTTCGACGTCAGGAATTGCATCTCAGACAGCATCAGGCGTACTCTCTGGTTCTGGAGTTCTAAATGCTAGACCAGGGAGCGCCACGTCATCAGGGCTCCTGTCCCACATGGTATCTCCTTGGAATGCCGATGTGGCTCGTGAATATCTGGAAAAAGTGGCCGATCTTCTACTTGAGTTTGCTGGTGCTGACTCAACTGTGAAATCCTACATGTGTAGCCAAAGTTTGCTTAGCCGGCTCTTTCAGATGTTTAATAAAGTAGAACCACCTATCCTGTTAAAGGTGTTGACTTTATTTCACTGCTGAGTTTGTTTGACTTCCATTTGTGGAAAAATCCTATTAGACATTATTGTTTATCTTATTTTTTGACTTGGCTTGCAGTTATTAAAATGCATCAATCATTTGTCAACTGATCCACACTGCTTGGAACACCTACAAAGAGCTGATGCCATCAAGCATCTTATTCCTAATCTTGATCTTAAAGATGGTCCTCTTGTGTCTCAAATTCATCATGAGGTTAGTAAAATGATTAGATGGTTACAAAATATGATAATCTTATATTGCATATGTATAATCTATCATACTTTTCTCCATTGAAGGTCCTCAATGCTCTATTCAACTTATGCAAGATAAACAAGAGAAGACAAGAACAAGCAGCAGAAAATGGAATTATTCCACACTTAATGCGTTTTATTATGTCAGATTCTCCACTAAGACAATATGCATTACCTTTATTATGTGATATGGCCCACGCATCACGTAATTCTAGGGAGCAATTAAGAGCTCATGGCGGAATGGATGTATATTTGAGTTTACTTGAAGACCAACTTTGGTCTGTAACAGCATTAGATTCTATTGCTGTTTGTTTAGCACATGATAATGACAACAAGAAAGTGGAACAAGCTTTGCTCAAAAAGGAAGCAGTTCAAAAGTTGGTTAAATTCTTCCAGTGCTGTCCAGAACAGTTCTTCTTGCACATACTAGAGCCCTTTTTGAAGATTATCACGTTTGTTTTCTTCATCTTATTTTCTGCTCATTATCGGTATGGTTTATATGGGAATTTCATAATTTCTGTTCATATAACTGGCAGGAAATCATCCCGAATAAATACAACATTGGCTGTTAACGGGTTGACACCTTTGCTCATATCGAGGCTTGATCACCAGGACGCCATAGCTCGTCTCAATCTGCTCAAATTAATAAAGGTTGGAAATTTCCCAAAACAGTTGACCATTAAAGATACTAATTGTCTAACCTGCTCCAATTGTTGATTACATTCAAAACGAATTTGAACTTTGGTATTTTGTGGCAGGCCGTATATGAACATCATCCACGACCAAAGCAACTAATTGTAGAAAACAATTTGCCTCAAAAACTTCAAAATTTGATCGAAGAACGTAGAGATGGTCAAAGTTCTGGTGGTCAAGTTCTGGTCAAGCAGATGGCAACTTCACTTCTAAAAGCACTCCATATCAACACCATTCTGTGATCCAGGTCAGTCATCTTTTTGTCCGTAATTGCATGTGTAAATATAATTCTTGGTGTGTGATATAAGTAGTTTGGCTTTCAATTGTCGAAATTACGATGCGTTTGGTTTGTTTTTTGTTGTGATTTTTTGTGTTCCATTAGAAACCTCGTACCATGTATTAACAATGGTGTATATTCTTATGAACTAACCGGCCGTTACAGAACATTAAGCTATTTTTGTACTATCAATATATACATATTGTTCTGTTTCTGGTCTTAAGAACTGACCATGTGTATCCATATACACAATTACATATATGTATTAATATATAGTACATGTATGCTGTATGTATACGTGCATGCACCATGCATTTCGTTTAGTTCGAGTATGGGCAAAACATGGTCTGTATAAAGTTATGAACTCATCATGCAAAGCCTTAGCTTAGCTGAGTGTATTTATATGTGCTTTATTCGTACATTTTTATATTATTATTTATTGTTACTACCACTGCTACTATTACTTTAGGCATGTGTTCAATGTAGAAACAATTTTAAATAGAGAACTACGAGAACATTATAAGCACTTATATAAGTGTGTGACACAGTGGGAGACAGAAAGAGACACGATTACAAGTGTTTTTGTGGGTATTCTGTTGAGACCTCTATTATTTATCAGTCAATTACATTATAATGATAATAATCATCATCATGATAATAATGCTTATATTTCGTATGTCTAAGTAATAATTTGAACAGGAAGAAGTTAAATCAAGGGTAATGACTGTCATATACATGTTCTGAATATATATCAACAAAATAGTTATATAATTACAGGAAACTAAAAGTCTCCATAAATCCACCCAAAAAATCTAATGAATCATATGTCTCTTTCACTGTATCTTAAACATCAAACAGATAGTCGCCATTCTTTTGCCGCCAGAATCAACTCACTTTTCGCCTCATGCCTTTTATCTTCCTCCACCTTCAGCCGCTGTAGTCCCACCACCACAGACACCAAATCACTCTCCGCCTTCTCCGCCACCTGCTGCCGCCATAGCCGCTCTTCCTCCACCAAAATCAAAGCCTTCTCAAACCTGTGCCGGCTCATGTGCCCGCCCAACGGCTGCCCAGTCATGAACCCCTTCATGCACGTCTTGCATCGATGCAACCCCGAAAACTTATGAATATCTATATCAAGATTCGATAAACATGCATCACTACTGTCTTTAAGTTTAGCCTTCTTATGGGTACCCTGATGGCCACCTAGTGCTTGAAAAGTATCAAATCTCTTTTTGCATATTCTGCATTTGTAACCGACACGATGACGCCCATCATTGGTGTTGGTAAAACCGATTTTGTAGCGTGGTTGGGTCATGCTTCTGCTGCGTTTCTTCATCTTGATGGTCATGGCTGCAGTGGACTTATTAATTAGTGTGTGTTTGTTTGATGATGAAGAAGGGGGTTATGTTAGTAGTATATATAATGGGGTTAAGAACTTAAGATACGCGGTGGATTATGGAAATCAGAAGAAAGCGTTTGAAAAAGGAAACTGAATATTGATACTAGTTATGGTTTCTTTCGTTGCAAGGTATTAAAATAAAACATGCTCTAATTACGGTTTTCATTATATTATATATGGAATGTTTATATATAAATTTGTTGTGCAAATTCGGATAACAAAGGGAGACGGATATGGGTAGATTTCAAGAATCTTACTCGCGGAGCTTGAAC
>BJCM01000741.1:0-15049 GCA_018326385.1 Flaveria bidentis | reverse complement strand
TGGCTTCGGAAGAACAAGTACTTCCGAAGCCACTTATACTTCGGAAGAGGCTGCTTCTTCTGAGGCTTGGAGACTTCTTCTTTTCTTCATACTTCAGAAGTAGTCTTTAGATTGTTTTCTTAAGACTTGATCTTCGGAAGCATGCTCTTTACTTCGGAAGTAGAGTTCTGTCTTCGGAAGTTGATCTTTCACTTTGTCTTCGGAAGAACTCTACAACCTTTGGAAGTTCCATGCTAAGCTTCGGAAGCCTTTGCATGTAGCACCAAAATTATCTAAGTGATTTGGTTTTGGTTGCACCAGCCTTCTTCTTGATCCAACACCTATAATAGCTTGGGACTAGGTTTGAATGGCCTAGAATTAGCTCTGAATGGCTTAGAACAAATTTTGAATGACTTGTCGAATTTGTTTAGAACATTGCATATATATTATTATGACTTGCGTAATAAATGCTTTCATTAATTATCTCAGAAATCACTTTACAAAAGTGTATTTCAAGCTTTTATTTGTAAAATGATAGAAATACCTTTCTTTTAAAAGAACGGATGGAATTGTCATGCAAGTGTTTTTTCTCCGATTGTGTCAATGATGAGCGGTTGAGTACACTTCCTACACTTCGCAAGTAAAATCCAGTTTGTATAGCAATCTATAACACATACAATCATTAAAAAATTTAACCGCTAACTAATCCTATAATAAAGGAAAGACAACTAACAGCCTAATCATAAGCAATACAAATGTATGTAGAAGTAATGAGTTTGAATTTTGAATCCCTATGGTATTATCCTTCATGTACTGTATCACCTATTTTAACATGTTACGCAACTTACTAAACTCACTCATTTTACCACCTTAGACTTAACAAGACATTAGGCTCGGACAAGAGAAATACAATATGCACATTTATTTAACTTATGTACAAAATATACTACTTTTGTGACAAGTTTCATAAACTAGTTCACGTAACCAAAGAAGGAATCTTACAACAAAATAAAAAGAAAAATACACATTTAATTCGGATCAAAACACTTGCTGGAGCCCATGGGGCAAGCAAGGGCGTTATCCGTAAATTCTCTATGCTTCAAGAACCCCAAGTTTTCCCAATGAAGCACGAATATCAGCAGCAGTAAATTCTTTAGGTGTGTGTATAATATTGGTGCTTTCAGTAGGTGTAACATCTGAAAGTGGGTAGATTCTATTATCATGAAGTTGGTTGGTGGTACTGCTGCCAATTCCTTTTAGTATAACTGATTTGTTAACTCCACCCAGAAATCCTTCATAATCTGTGTCTCCACTTTCACCGATGAAAACCACCACCTTTGATAAGTTCATGCCCCAACGGATATATAAGTACCTAAAGAGGTATATTGTTTTATAATTTTAGTAAATGAGAAATAAAAATATTAGAGGACTAGAAAACACCAGTTTGATGGTTAACTTTCTGTTTCCATCCAATCAAGCATGTTAGTGATTTTTTTAGTAAAAGCAGATGCTATTAATTTATAAATACAGATTTAGACTTTGATACCATTCACTTTAAGCTCCAAGAGAAAAAACATCAAAGCACAATAAAAAACACAACTACAGGTAGAGGTGCACAATGAAACCGGGTTCAAGACCCGATCCGAAACTGGTCCTGGTTCAACCCAGCGATTCCAAACCGGGTTCCCTCATTCATTTCCCAACCCGGTTTCAACCTGGGGTTTTCACGACCGGACCCAGTTCACCCAGCTATAAATCCATCATACTATTTAAAAATACACGACAAGAACCCTGGTTGGACCCGACCCAGAACCTAGTCAAACCTGGTTTGGAATTTGTTGACCACGACCCGAACCAGGTTCAACTCTACCCGGTTTTGATTCTAAACCTGGTTTGTGCAACTCTAACTACAGGCATACATAGACTAGAAAACTATGCCGATAGAAGAAAAAAGTCCTGGCTCAAGAAGGTCTATAGATTAACATCGATGCAAGCCCTAAAAACAATCAAACTTATGCATTATATTTTCAAAATTTTAAACTATATCCCCTAACTATTTGTGACAGCTGGGTTTAGGTAACATGTCAATGAGTTCAAGTGATTTTTTGGTCCCCATAACTTGTGGTTGACCTACAAACATTTTTTATAAATTTTAAAGAAGGGGAGCTTTTCTTTACAAACAAACAAACATACTCAGTAAATCCCACTTAAGAGCAGGGTCTGGGAGGGGTAGTTGGTGGCAAGTCTTTTTTTACAAATAATTACTAATTTATATATGATAACAAAAAACTTTATATATAACTAGAAACAGCTATAATTTTTGAATAAGAAGGTTTATGAGGACCTAACTCTCTAAGCGGAAAGGAACAGAAGAATCAGTATATTTTGCACCTAAATTAAAACCTAATTATAAACCTTAGTAGAGAAAATTGTATAACGAAAAAACTCAGTACCTGAGGGCTTGAGAACGAGATGCAGATACTGGAATAACATTTATCTTTTTTCCATTTTGGCAATAAACAACATGACAGCGAAGAGCTTGAATCCTCATTAGCTTCCTAAGTTCCTTAACAGGAGGAACCTACAAAATTAACCACTAATATAAGAAATATAATCCATCACATACATAAATATTAATACATAAATTAGTTTACACATCTAGCATCAAATCTAGAGGTGGACATTTGGACTCTATTAACTTATAAGTAGGTCGACTCAAGTTATGTTTATCTCCAAGGGGGCTGGACAAATGTAAGTCAATAATTCTGTTAAATGGGTCAAACAAGATGTCAGTCACCCAAAGTGTATTTTTAATACATATAATCTGTAAAATCATTCATTTAAAAGTTGTATTATGAAAAAGATATATGGAACTTTTGGACAAAAATTGTTTCAGGCCAACCTGACCCATTTTTCCACCTCTAATCAAACGTTACCTGTAGTTCAAACGAGATTCTTAATAATATAAACAAGCAAAATATTATAAACGACTCTAACCAATCCAGGCTTGTGGACATTGAAAGCATAACAATAATCGGTTGAAACTCCTTCATCTTCAGTAACAACATGCTCTTCATTTTTATTCTCAGCCTTTTTGTCAACTATAGAAGAAGCCCATTTCACCAAAGTCTTCCTAAGCCCTTCACCACCCCAATGGTAATCAATATGGGAATGATAATATAAATCAAACACGAACGGGTTGTCTTCCGAATGTGAAGATGAATAATAAAGATCGGCACCACTATTGCAAATAAAAGCATCAAAAACCGAAGGATTCACACCCTTTGAAACCAAAAAAGAATGAACTTGAGCCATTTGTAATGAGGTTGCCAATATAAACCCAATAGAACCATCGCTTTTCTCATCTTCTACAGCCTCAAATATTTTTTTAATGTTTTCAAAGAGTGACCCGATATCATCAGCATCAACAGCGATAACGAAAATATGTGTTCTTCTCCTCAATGCTGGAAATTTAGGTTGTTCATTTTTGTTTCCAGAAACCATTTTTGGTGCATTTTTTCCTACAACTTTAGTATACGACAAAGCAGCAGTTTCTGATTTATTATATTGGTCTTCCGAATCGATAGAAAATTTAAAATTTAGAGTTATATCTTGCATATCTCTTAAGGAATCACTTGGTGAGTCAGACTCAGAATTTTCATTGTCGACGTCGTTTTTTAGCCACCCAGGTTGCCTTGGTTTACAGCTGGCAATGCGTGAAAGATAAGTTTTACAATGTTCAGTCCACGAGAATAGATGAATGTTTCTCAGTCCATTTCCCCTGCATTTGGCCCAAAGTTGCTTATCTGCAACAAGTTTTAGTAATGCATCTGCAATTGACTGTTGATCATGGGGATCGATAAGCAAACCGTTATCAAGTACCTGCAATGATAACATGATCAATTTGTTGGCCTAGTCCTAACTAGAGGTGGTGACTTTGACCACTTTTGTTTATAAATGGATTGCTTTTGCTTTGTTTTCTCAAACAAATCAAATCAGAAGGTTAAGCCAAGTAAGAAATGGATCAATGGGTCAAAGTCAACCAAATTCTTTTTTTTAGTTCAGATAACCTTCCAAATTACTTATATATTGTAATTATAACATTTATAATTTTATTAATTCCTTGAAAATGGAGAAAATACTCAAATAGATTTTGCATGTCAACGCACCTGGCCAAGCCCAGCCTTTTCAACCGTACCAAAAACAATACATTTTGACCGGTTATCCACCCCAAGTAGCCTAGCCATGTTGGACCTCTAGTGCTAAAACATATGACAAAAAAACAATAAATAGATATAACTCACTCGATGTATATCCACAGGGCCTCCGTTTTTTGTTGCAACCATTGGTAACCCATAAGCAGCAGCCTGTTCAATAAAATCAAATGAGTGGGGCTAATGGGGTTATACTGACTGAGACTGTAAATGCCAACAATAAAAACTCGCCTCGATCAATGTCAGTCCAAATGGCTCTATGAAAGCCGGATTAATGAAAACGCCCTGCCAAATCAAGTAAAAAAAGTTATATTTTCCCCTTTTCTCCCTTTATTCGAAATCTCGTCGTTTAAGGGTAAAACATGTTAGATTGCATCGTTCATGTAATAAATATAAAATTCATTAAACCGTATGTCTCTGAACATTTATTGAAGAAGAATGTAATACCAATACCTAATTGCATCAATGATGATCGTCTAAATTAATACAAGGTAACAGAAACTAGGCCGATGTGAGTAGATGTTGAAATTTCAAATCATTAGCTTATCAATAAGTCAATTGTGTAAGTTTCATCTCTACAAGTCAAATAAGTTAAATCAATAAGAGCTAATAAAGAAACAGGTCAAAGTCATCCAAAGTTTATTTTAATGTATAAGAAACCTCCTAGGTTGTAAAATGGTTATTACCCTTTACCCTCTATATTTAGAAGCAGTGCATATTAGTGTTTTTCTGATTTAACCACATAACTTTGAGGGGTTTTCTCTTTGCCCCCTCCAATATGAATAGAGGGGTTTATTTTCTTGGTGTTGTGGTGGTCGTTGGCGATGGCAGAGGCGACGATGATGGCAACCGTTTCAACATGTGCATCTATTTATCGCTCTTCGTCGCGATATTGTGGGATCTATTGCCGCTCTGCCTTCCCTCTGTGGTCGAGGTGGGGCTAGCAGTGGTTTGCGGGTGATGTTTAGTTGTGATGGTGGTAAGGTTTACCGCCGGTTTTTGGGTTATGCGGCCCTTAATGATCGTCAGTGGTAGTCCTTGTGGTGGTGGTGGTGTTATCGCCGCCATCGCGATAACCTAGGGTTTTCAGATCTGATGACGCAATGACTTAGGGTCTTCAAATTTGATGGTTTTTTTCACGAAAGCTACACTTTTGCTCCGGTAGCCCTTCAACCTCCCTTCACGGTTGAGGTGGGATCGGTTGCGATGGTGATGGTGTAAGTGGTTTTTTGGTCGGTTTGCATGTTGTAATTTGTTGATTTTGTGTGTTGATGACGATGAATCATTGTTCATCTGAAACCTTTGGTTGTTGGTAAATCGAGGGTTATGACTGTAGAGCGACCGTTTATGGTTTGCAGTCGCACCCGATTACCAGTTCTGAGCCTCATCACAGGTGTTGCATTGTTACGCATTATTGATTTTTTATGTTGTGGCAACGGGTATATTTTGCGGGATTTGCCCCTGTTACTTATGTTGTTGTGCAATGTGTTTATTAAGGACGAAAAGTCTGGTAATGTGTTTGGCAATGATGACGGATCTGAGCCTTTCTTTGCCCCCGTCCATCACGCACTTACCACTAGTTATTCTAATAATGCAGTTTAATAATCACATCTGATTATTTATAACTATCTTGGAAAAAGGGACAAAAAGGTGTTCATGGATTAGCCTAACCTGACTAGTAGTAGATTATCCGTTTTGACCATTTACCCAACCGACCAAAATTTCCACCTCTGTTATGAAATATTTATCATCAATACCAAACACAATATGAATTCATTCAAGAATTACCTTGCTCTTGGCAGCTAGACGGTAGATGTCAGCGACCTCACTCTGCTTATGATGTTTAGGATACGCCACTTGACCATAAAGATCATACTTATCAATCATTTTAATAATCGAAAGAAGCATTGAAGCACTGGTGCTTGACATCTCATCAATGTTATCTCGGTTTCCCATTATTAGCGTCTACAAAAAGATATGTGATCGGTCATGCTTACTGACAAAAACTCAAAAGGATTCAGACATGATATGTATCATGTCTGCAAAAACAGGGTAATCTGAACATACAAGATTAGCAAGCTCCCTTAATGGACGACACTCCCCAAATGCTTTAACCAAAGTTGTAAGGTTCTTTTTAGGATCAGGCCTAGCAAGAGCAAGTATCATGGGCTTTCGTGGGTTGGTAAAGAATCGCATTATCTGCATAAAATGAATTTAGAGAAATGTTAATCTTCTAAAATAATAAAATGACAAGAGAATAAAATAAGAAAAGTACAATGTACATCGAAAACTGGATAACTGTGAGCTTTGATTAATTACTCTGAGAAAGAAAATCTAACCTCTGTCCAAATAGGTGGGTCAGCAGAAGCCTGATGGTCTTCTCCTTCAGTCTCACCATCCATGTCACCATCATGTGGAACAATATGATTAAATTCCATTCCAGGAGGAATTACCTGGTAGCAACTAAAGTGATTAATTGTAACTAAAGGATTAATAGATTGATTCAGATATGATTAATGTATTAAGTCTCTAACGCGTAAAAAAAGTGTTAGCTACATAGGAAGGGGATCAAATGGACCCAAAGTGTACTTTTTAATGCGTAAAACCCTCCAAAACTTTTTATTCAGAAAGTAAGATTATTATTGAAATAATAAAATCTGTATTGAATCGTATTTGACACATTAATCACTTATTAAAAAGATGGACGAGTAATTTCCGGTTAGCGCTGCACAAGTATTTACCCATTTTGACCCATAGACGCCCATTTTACTTGTGAATGTATTGGTTCAGTTGTGTTTTATATCAAATAAGTGGGGAGTTGCCCAAAGAGTTATCTGATTCATAAAACATTGTAAATTATTTCTATTAAAAATTTAGATTAACATTGAAACAACATCATTCTGTTAAATAGACACACTAGTCATTTATTAAGAAAATGTAGAAAGTGTTCCGCAGCCCAGCCCTTCTTGACCCATATGAAACTTACCCCTTACCCAGCCCGACCCACCCATTTTGCCCCCTCTAGAAAGACAAAACACAAAATGAACAAAAAGCATAAGCATAACATATGGGTATTTTTATGAACTTACGACCATGCGCGGCATGAATCTGCCATAACAGCTCACATTACGCCTAATCCTAGCCCAAAGTTTCTTCTCTAAAACCGGGTCAAATCCATCATACAACCGCCACTGTTGATCTATTTCTTGTCTGGTACTAGTTATAACCACCTCAGATGCATCAAGGCTCGTTTCTTCAGCCTCTATCCTACGCATGATTTTGTAGGTAGCATTAATTTCATCTTTAGTTAACCTTCCTTGTCTCAGAAGTTGTTCCAACTTATCTCGCCCAAGTGAGTGGCCCGTTAAAAGCATGGGCACATTTAGAGCACCAGATAATCGGGCTGCGGAGTCACCAGCATCTGCATAATGACCATGAATTGCAACAGGCCAGACCGGGTGCCCACCACCAATTTGCTCACCTAAAACTTTGGACATTTGTAGTATGTGGCTAAGTGCACCATCGACAAATTCAGGGATGTGAGGCCAAAGAAGCTCTTTAGGGATATATTTGTCTTTTGGCCCAAATGGTATACGGATTATGTAAGCACCACTACTTTCTCCAATTTCATCTGTCATATCATCAGATTTATGGGGAGACAGCATTTCTGTGGGCTCACCATAACTCCAGTCTACTTCTGGGCATGCTACTTGTCTTGTAAGTAAATCAACACGGTAGACGCCTGGCATTGAAGCTAAAGCTCTTGCAAGTTCCACAACATATTTAACCTGAAAAATAAGAAAGAATACAGCCAAAAGTCATTTCACATCATCAAAAACAACTTAAATTAGCAAAATGGGTGGGCGGTCAGGTTCAGCCATAGGTCAAACCAGGTTACGACTGAAACATAAACATTTTCCGTCTGTTTTACTAAAAATAATTTATTGATGACTAATGTGGTAATTGTGTTTACAAAAACAATATCATCACATTAACAATCAAAATCTTTAAATAAAAGGGTCAAAAGTTGCCTGTTTGGCCTGCTTGACCCATGGCATTTTTAACTACTTTTTTCTATTTTGACCATTCTAAGATAGAACACAACCCAAATCGATCCATTTATAAGTAAACATATTGGAATTGCCATTTTTATAAACAACATGGAATATATAATTTCAAGAAAATCTAAATTTTAGATAAGCAAGAAAATGAATTAAGGCTTAGAATTGTTGAATACCTGACCGCCTGTATCAGAATCACGACCAAGCTCCATATTTTCACCACGTATTAACCCATGAAGG
The DNA here is from genome assembly GCA_018326385.1 of Flaveria bidentis. NCBI lineage: Eukaryota > Viridiplantae > Streptophyta > Magnoliopsida > Asterales > Asteraceae > Flaveria > Flaveria bidentis. The sequence continues at coordinate 6,555 of BJCM01000741.1, read as the reverse complement.
CTGTAAGAAATTTAATTATGAGAAGACACCAAAGATCATCATGAACAAAAGACATGGAAAACCAGAATTTGAGGTATATCCGTGTGAAATTACTGGTATTTTCTATGAATTTACACATGGAATCTCATATCGTCTTTTGAAAAGTTCTAAAAATATGTAAATTTCTAAATCGAGAGTAACCCTAGTGAGGATTAGACCACTTAATGGATCACTTTAGACATGTCACCTGTACATCATAGAAGTACTGAGGTTACAACAACTAATATTTTGTTCATGAAATAAGGATCATATGTAGATTAATTACTTGATAGGGCAAAAGGGTGAAGTAAAAAAGTCACACCTTATTAACACAAGATACAGTTTCTTCCCCTTCTGTTGATTAGCCCATGCCTCCATGACATCAATCGAGCTCATTCTTGGCAACCGACCTCTGTGGCTCTCACCATGAGCAGACATATCACCAATGGTATCTCCTCTTTCCCCCTCAGATAAATCCTCTGACATGTCAGCAACCGCTTCCCTTCGACCCTTCTCACGCTCTATACGACGCTTGGCTGCTCTATTAGCTTCCTCATTCTCTAGCTGATAACCAAATCATAAACATCAACAAACTGCACAATATTCAATTTACACAAACAGTCAAAACCTCATATCTGCTTTCAAAAATCAAAATCCTTTTTCTTCTGTTCTTTTAGAATTAATTCACCAACTGAATCAAAACCTAATTGCATAAAAACCAAAATCAACAACCAAACAAACTGAAAAAAAATACAAAAACCTGCTTTTTCTGACGCGCTAAGTTCCAAATCCTCCAACACATATTCTCAAGCCTGGTATTCCTCTCTTGAGGACTCCTCGTCGCCTGAGCCTTCATAAACACACAGCAATAATCAATTTCCACTTTCAACCAACAACAAATACACAAACCTAAAAAACAACTTAAAATCATCATTCAACCGAACTCCATTCGATTCAATTCCTTCAATCAACGTTAAAATCACAACATAACAACTCAACACACAAACCAATTGGACGAACACATGCATATCAATCGTAAATTAGAGGAATCGAACTTACTTTAACCCAGGATCGATGCAAATCAGTCTCATCGAAACCGATAACATTATCAACAAAGTATCTAGTAGGACTGAATCGACCTCTTTCACGGAGGAGTAAGGACGATCTCGCATCGTCAAGTCCAGGGCCTACGTCAAGTATAGCCTCTAAATAACTGTTAATCCAATCGTTTCCCGCCATTGAACTGTGATGATGATGATGATGATGATGATGATGATGATGATGATGATGTGTGTGTGTGTGTGTGTGGAGAGAGATTTTTGATGATTTTGTGGAACAATGAGGATGTTATGGTGGTTAGAGAGAATTATAGAGACACGTGGAGGAAGGAGAGTGAAGGAATATAGGGGGAATAACCGCTCCTATAGACATAAGATGTATTGCGATTCATTCATACAATAATAATAATAATATGTATGATGTGATTTTGGATTGACAGTTGGACACCTTTGACGGTTATAGTTAATATTAAAGTATTTAAAATGAATATAAAATATGTAGTTCTGTTGATCGTTGACTATAATAATTTATTTAAATATTGGAATGAATGATGGTTATAATATTTTATAAAAATTTATACGTTGTTTAAATGTACTTTTTATGGCTTTTCTTTATAAAATAACTTTATTTTTGGATTTCTACTATTGATGATGTATATTACATGTGTTGCGCGTGTGATGAATATTCAAACCGATTTCTCTTTCATGCGTTTGATCGACGTTCAAACTCACGAGTCAATTGCTTCTCCATCACGATTACTGGTATATTCAGATCAAAAACTGGCATTTGCCTGCAAACATTTTAGAGGCTCAGAAGTGTCGGCCTTTCATAGCTGCAAACAACAACTTGTCACGCCAAAACAACTAACACGACACTTTTTTAGTTTTTTTATCATTGCCAACATGGAATGCAAGTCAACCAACAAAGCTATTTCCATCATACACTCAAGCCCAAAACCAAGACAACCCCAACCAACACAAAACCAAAATGGCCAACAAAATCATACTCAAAACACAATCAAAGAAATAATTTTTACACATCTATAGTTATCTCAAATGTGTGTTTCATCATCAATATGGACTCGGGATCTCAGATGGAACATTGTCATTGATCTATGGCTTCAAGGTAGTGTTTTAGACAGTGGTGGAACTAAGAATTTTTCTCAATGAGATCATTGTTTTTCGAGTCTTTCGCTTTGCAACAAGATAATATAAAAAATTTCGGGTTGTCGGGTGGAGTTGGGTCAGTTCGGAATATAATTAAATTGTATTAGAAAATGTTAACAAAAATATAATATTAAAAGAAATCAAATAAAACTTATATTTTATAGTTGTTCTATTTGTGTTATATATTTAACTTTAATATATTAATGGGTTCACTTTCTGTAAAATTCGGTATTATACATTACACTACGACGGATCCATCGTTTACTAGTTCCGCCCTTGGTTTCGGACGAGAACTGAATAGCCGGATGAGGCATCAACTTTCACCAACTACATTGCCCGCCAACAGGCTTGCTAGAGGCGGCACTAAACAGACTTGCCACCATCCATACACACTGGAGGATGATGGCCATGACCGGAGCACCAGTGGGAGTCGTCGGAACACGATTTGCCACCATCCACAGCCTTATCGGGGCAATGCGGTCGCGGTCCAGGCATCCAACCTAGTAAACCCCAAACATCTCCCCCTCGATCCCTATGTGGGGCAAGTCGGTGGTCGGGTCACCCAAACCACCTAGCCACAAGCAGAACCATGGTGACCGCTCAGCCCTAAGGTGCCGACATGAGCACCGGAAACCACCACCGGAAAATCATTTTTCTCCCCAAAACTCACACAATAACACTTAAAAAGGAGGCACAACCAAGAAAACGCATTAGGCACTTCTACCATTTGTAAAACAAGTTGTAAAATAAATAAGACTGCTCCTCTGCACCATAGTTAATATAGGGGTAATTATATTTTCCTACTCAATTTTTATCTTTCATTATCATTTATATTAGGGTCAACTTTGTAAAATATTAATCAACTTCCAAAATTATTATAATTAAGTTTTTTGTAAGTTATTTTCTTTCGATCAGATCACTCTTTTGTTTCAATTAAGTCATTTTTTTGTTTCAATTAGATCACTAAAGTTTATTAAATCATTAATAAATTGCAAACATATTTTTAAAAAATTAAAATACTTAAAACAGTAACAATATTTATATAAAACCAAATTATTTAAAATAACTATAAATTAAAAAAAATATGAGTGACCTAATTGAAAACACTCCTAAAACTTTGGTAATCTGATTTGAACAAATAAAAATATAAATAATCTAATTAAAACACTTTTAAAAAAATTAATTACTATTCAATAATGTTTTTACTTTACATTATCATATCACTGAAAAAATTTCACCAACAAGTTTCATAAGTTACAATTTTATTTTTTCCTTGTTATATATAATATATTTTTAACGCATTAAATATTTTAGTGCTTAATTTTTCTTTTATAGGTTCGTTTGCTAATTAAAAAAACAACTTGTTGTGTTTAGATTGTTTTCTTGTCATCTCAGTATGATATAAAGATTAAAGTTGTGTTCAAAAGTTGATTATTTTTTTGGTATCATAAGTCATATCGACTAATGGTATAATTATAATATCATGAAAGATGAAACTATTGGTGAATGAAAAACATTGGTATCATTATATAACTGAATTTTATCAATATCTCCATCTCTAAAACTAAGTCGCTAAATCCTCATACGTTCATTTTATGTATTTAATCATATTAATGTAACTGTCATAACACACATAACAGATTTTGCAAGTAACTTCAGGAGCTAATGGAAAAACTTAGGTGTTAATTATACATTACAAAGTTCATTCAACAACGACTCTACCCACTTAGGTGTTAATTATACCGCACATATAAATTTTTATTTAATATTAAACGCCATTTTGTTTTTTGTGGGAGTTTTACTATAGCTAATCATGCAACATTTGTTGCATATGTTACCACCCTATTTTACATCTATTGCTATTTAAAGATATAGAGAGGGTTTAGGTCCGAAGGCTTCGATAGGTTTGGCCTACACCCTCTTGTTTTCGCCCGGGGGCCAAGCAGGCTAGTCGTCTCCCTCCCGTTTTTGTCCAAAATTAGGCAATACTATGTGTCGTTCTTCTACTTCTTCGATGTCACCAATTTTCTATAGAGATTTTCCAAGCGATTTAGTGGTTGATGTGTTATCGATTATGAATCAGCCTATTGTAAGGGGTATGGACCCTCTTCGTCATTGGCCTTGTGCGCACCTAGGTTGCTTTGGCAGCAACGACGGTGATTTGTTTTGAGTTTTCGATCTTGGGGTTATGGATGGATGACGGTGATTTGTATTGTGTTCTTTCAGATGTTATTGTTTCCTAAGTCTATGATGGTGAACATATTAGACAAGATAAAATTAATATTTAGTATTGTTTTTATTTAAATCTTTAAGGTACCAATGTGTAATATTATCTTCTATATAAACTCTTGTAACCTTCTATTATTGAACGAGGAAAACGATTATCAATTTCAATCATGGTATCAGAGCTTTTCTAAAATGGTTGAGTTTCCCTTCTATTAATATTCCTCCGATCATCTTCCTTTTCTGTCCTTCTGCTTCTATCCGTTTCCCTCTTCATCAACCCCTTTCCCACCATTCTGTTCCTTCCATGGCCTCCTCTCAAACTACAATACCTATTCAAGGATTGGCTCCTATGATTACCATCAAGTTATCATCAACAAATTTTATATATTGGCGCACCCAAATGCTACCGATATTATCACATCAACAGCTTCTTCATCATATCGACGGTTCCGAAACAGCCCCTGCACCGATTCTTCAAAGCAATGACAAGGAAGTCGACAATCCGAATTATCTTAAATGGGTCCGAGAAGAACAGCAAGCTATTATTATTTTGAATGCTTCTTTGACTGAGGAAGCTCTTTCGGTTATTGTTGGTCTCTCAAATGCTCGTGACATTTGGATTGCGCTTGAATCGGCCTTTTGTAACGCGTCTGTGGAACGTGTTCAGAATCTTAGGGATAATCTCCGTGCACTGAAAAAAGGAGATAAAAGTGTTGCTGAATATGGTCGGTCCTTTAAGGCTATTTGTGACCAACTACACGCTATCGGTCATCCCGTCGATGGAATGGACCAACTTCATTGGTTTTTATGCGGCCTTGGAACTTCGTTTGAAAGCTTTTCTACCACGGTTCGGTCGGCTAGGCCCATTCCTACTTTTGTCAATCTATTAGCCAGCGCCGAGAGCCACAAATTATTCATCAAAAATTTGCGCCAAGACTCTCCTTCTTTGGTTCCAGCCGTGGCTTTCTCGGCACAACAAGGTAATAATCAGATTGTTAATTCTGTTCCAAATGCCACTAATATTTCAACATTTCAGGCCCAACACGGGCAAAGGCCGAGGTCCGGTTCCTCACATTTCAGGCCCAATCGTGGACAGACTTCTCACTTCCGTGGCCAGCCTACTTATCGAGGACAAAGACCATCATTTGGAAGCATGACTCGTCCGTATCGACCACCAACCTGTCAACTCTGTCGCAAGCCAGGCCATTATGCATCGCAATGCTATCACCTTACTTCTTTTGCTGCTTCAGCAACCCCAACTGATGACCAACTAGCGCAAGCCTTCCACGCGCAATGTAACCTAAATAACAACGTTCCTGATTGGACTTCTGATACAGGCGCATCTACTCACATGCTTCCCACAAATGCTACACTTCAAAGCTCCACACAAACTCAAGGTAATGAGCGTGTTTATTTTGGTAATGGTCAGTCCCTTCCTGTTACTCATGTTGGTCATTCCACACTCTTTGGCAAGCTTGCTCTCAATAACGTTTTGGTGGTGCCCAATATCACTAAAAACCTGCTTTCCATTGGAAAACTTACCGAAGATAATGATGTTGATGTGGTTTTTTCTCACCCTTATTTTCATATCCAGGACCGGAAAACCAAGCAAATTCTAGCCCGGGGATGCCGTGAAGACGGCCTTTATGTTCTCCGCAATAAATATGAAGCTTTAGTGTCAAAACAATCATGTCCTAAAGCTTCATTTGAACTATGGCATTCCCGTCTAGGGCATGTCAATTTTGATATGGTTAATCTATTGAAAAATAATGGATGTTTATTGTTTACATCGGTTTTACCAAAACCGGGTCTTTGTTCTCCATGTGAGCTTGCTAAATCAAGACGACAACCTTTTTCTCTTAATAATAAACGTGCTTCTTCACCACTTGATCTTATTCATTGTGACTTATGGGGCCCATCTCCGGTTAAATCTGTCGACAACTTTTCATATTATGTGGCATTTGTTGATGACTATTCACGTTTCACATGGATATATCCATTGCGTGCAAAATCGGATTTTTTTTGAGGCTTTATCAATTTTTGTACCCTTTGTTCAAACACAATTTTCCTCAAAGATAAAAATTTT
>BJCM01000740.1:0-12433 GCA_018326385.1 Flaveria bidentis | reverse complement strand
TTATTAAATATACTAAAGGAAGGAGTTTACTATTATTATTATTATTATTAGTATTATTATTATTATTATTATTATTATTATTATTATTATTATTATTATTATTATTATTATTATCGTCGTCTATTTTATGGATTTACCCAAGACAGAAACTTTTATTAGGGAATGTATGCCCTGAGCTTAAAAGGAAGTTCAGGTTTGACTTTAAAGTGTCAACTGTGTTATTTCGAGTTTTCGACTTTATATATGGAATAATGTACTCGATGTATAGTTATCTCTTTTATTTATTTATAGAATTTCCATCTTTATCTTAGAATGTTTATGATTTGACAACAAATTATGAAATGTCAAAAATTAGAATTTATGATTTGACAATCTGCTTGAAAGGTTTGTGCTAAGAGAATATTCTTAGATAAAATCTTTTTTCAGAAAGAAGCTAATTTTAAAAGGGAGTTTATCAACAAGAGACTTTGTTTTCCTATTATATATCAAGGTAACTTTCATTTGGATTTTGTACCACACTTGAATAATACATTGTTATATACTATTAAGTATTCATAGTGGAATCCTTAAAATTATATGAGTATGTTTGGTATATTATATGGAATGATTTTAAGTAATTGTGAGTGAATGAGATAGAAAATATTATTATGAATTGATATATTGAAAGAATCACTGTTTAATCCTTATAAAATTTTTAATATTTTTAAAGTGATTATGAATGAAAGAGAGAAAAAAGTAATGATAAAAATATAAAAAATATTATTTAATTGAAAATAAAAAAGAAAATTTAATGATTTTTAGTGTAATTATATAGATAAAAATAAAACCTACTGTGAATGTTCTTATATATTATATATTAAAACTGTTAATAACAGTTAAAACTGACTAAATTGTTCAAATCAAAACAATTGAGATTCAAACAGTTCTCTTCTAGATTTGATTTTTACAGCTTTTCAGTTTAACAATTTGGTTCGGTTTAATTGATTGTTAGAAAATGCAATCTTACTTATATAATTTTTATGTTTCTTTAATTTCTTATATACATATTTATCTATATGTATATGTATTATTATCACAAATCATACTTATTATTAAAAACTTTGATGCAAAGAAGTTATTTTAACAAAACTAAATAAATAAATTGGTTAATCCAATAAAAGTATAAAACCAGCAGGTCCAACAACCCAGTCAATCAAGTTTTACCAACACATGTAGTTAGGATTTAGATACTTCTCAAATAAGAATCATTAGATGGTAAATCTAAGGGACATTATGTAGATCTTAACATTATTCTTGTTAAAAAAAACACAACAAAAGTTCAAATAAGTTATTTGCTATTATCCCAATATCTTGATTCACCCTAATCAGTAATCAAGATTGTATCTTGTTAGGGTTAGATAAGGCTTAAAGATTTCCTTATCAAGATGCAAGTTTTATCATTAAAGCAATGAAGCATATGTGTATGCAAGATAATATAATGATATTCTAAGAAATGGAATATTATGCAAGAGATTTACCAGAGATTGAGATGGGGAAGACGCCATTGATGCACCTCTCAGTTGTTCTTCGATTTCTCCTTCTGATGATCCGACCGCCGTCCACCGCCGTCTCCGACGTAGCTCAGATGGTAACCACCTGCTGCAGGGTAGTGATCGACGGTGGCGTTTGGAACGATGAAAAACGGAAGATTTGAAGACGTCGGTACATCTATTGAAGACGATTGGAACCTCTGAAGATGGTGGTGGTGATGATGAGGTAAAAGAGACGACTGTAAATTGGACTGAAGGGTCCCCCTACTGAAACCACCTAGAGCAACGGCACCTGTTGGTGATGCTGTCATTGCGAAGTTTAAGCTGTAACTTTCCCCACCACCGGCACCACCCCCGGTTGCCGGAGAAAAGGTGTCTTGCAGAAAGGAGAAATGGTGGTGCTGCGGTGGTTGCTGCTGCTGCTGCTGGTGGTGGTGGTTGTTGAATTGTGGTATTTGGATTAAGTTTGGGGTAGGCTGTAGAGTGCGGGTGAAGAGGTAGTCATTAGTGGTGGTGGTGGTGGTGGCGTTGATACCTCCGGTGAGAAGATCGGTGAACGTTGAGTTCTCCGGCATATGATTCACCTGATTCAAAACCGAAACCCTAGTCGAATCAATCTCCTTCTCCTTCTCCTTTTTAGAAGCCATTTCTCTCGCTCGTTCCCTCGCTTTGATCCGATTCTCAGATCGCGACAACGAGAGCCCGGATCCCTTACTCGTCTCCGACGTACTACTACACGCCGGCGACTTCGCCTGAGAACAAACATTATCGTTACCGTGATCTCCGGTCACCTTCCGGTCGGAGATTCCATCGGAGATTCCACCGGAGAACGGCGGATCGAGCGACGGAAGCTCATCAATCGAGCTCGCCGCCGCCTTGAGCAACCACTCCACCGCCTTGCTCGGCTGATCGTACCCTAACCGATCCTGCAGATCGTAGAACTGTATGGCGGTTCCGACCGACAGCCGTACACGGCGGTCCCTCAGCCCTTTCGACGTCAACACCTTACTGTGTCGATCCTTCCCTCCCGACGCCCTAGAAACCCTAACGATTCGCGACGACGGCCATCCACACAACCTCACACCACCACCACCACCACCAACGCCACCAACAAGAGCATCTACATGATTCTGCAGCTCGAAATTGGCTCTATTAGAAGCTAATTTCTGAGGATTTGAGGAATTATCAGTGCTTGTAGTGCTTCCATTAGAAGAAACCCTCTGGAATTTAGACACCTGTAGGCTTTGAATCTCATCCACCTCCATACCTAGCTTTCATAAACACACACATGAAATCAAATCAAATCAAATCAAATCAAAACAAAACAAATCAAATCAAATCAAATGAGAGGTGAAATCAAACACACACACACACAGAAACACACAGTGTGAATATCTTATCTAGAGAGAGAAAGTGTGGGGTATATATTTAGAGAGAGAAAGTGATGGTATTGATGTGGGTGAGGGTGAGGGGGTGTTGTCCTTTGTATTGATGACTGATTTGGCTTTTGTAGTCAAGTATACAGACACACACAAACACACACACACATATAGATACAGGAAAGTGTGTATGTATATATGTATGTATAGATGCAGATGCAGAAGCAGAAACAATGTCAGAAGGGAAGCTCCGTTTAAAGCTTATTTTTCTGAGAAAGTGAATATATAGGAGAAAGAAAGCTCAACACAAAAGGAGAATAACACAACATAAAGATAAAAATTAAAAGCTCCCTTAACATGTTTATGTTTATTCTAAATTTTAATATATATATATATATATATATATATATATATTTATATATATAGGATACTTTTATATAGATATGTTATTTAACTGTTTCCAAACGGTCGTTTATTTTTAATTTTATTTTAAACAATCGTTTGAGACTTACCTCGTAGTTTCTTATTTTTAAACGGTTACTCAAGTTTTCTTTTAATAAGAGTTTTGCATCATAGTCCCTCCTATGATTAAATTGCATACAACTCGAACACAATCTCTTTATTAAGACGTTTAGAGTATTCATTGTTTATATCTCTATTTTTACTTTCATCCCTATAAGTCTATTAAAAAGTATCACTTGATTTAGTTATACCTCTTTTTCTTTTTTCAATTAAATTATTTAGTTTATTTTTTCACTCGCATCTAGTTATAAAATTATATAAAATAATGGATATGGTGGATGAAATTTGATCCCTCAAATGTGTGAGATGAGTTTGTTTTTCTTTAAAATTATAAGAATCGAGTATGAGGATGAAGGATGGGATTAGGTAAGTATTAATGTTATTTTGTTAGGATATGAAAATGGGGTTAATGATAGAGGACGGGTTAGAAATGATCTTATATATAAAAACTTAAAATCTTAAGCCACTCGGAGCGCCCTCTGGGTAGTTTATATAGATGTTGCCTTTTAAATAAAATTAATTTATTTAACACTATAAATAAACATAATATATAACCTTTTTTACACTATAAAATTTCTATAATTCTTCGACCATACACTATTATTAACATCAACTCGAAAAACTACCAAACTGAAGGTTGATTCTAGCCAACCATATCAATATTCGCAACATCCAACCATGCAAGCCATGCCTACACAATATGCATCGGGTCAATTCACCTTTGATACACTCGACTCCTCCTCCTTTGACATGCATGTGTGCCTTGAACCATGCGTGATTATTATTATTAATGTGTTATAATTTCACCCCAAAATTTCATATGTTTCACATGAAAAAAAACATTTTCTATAGTAACGGCACCTATATATAATATAGAGTAAATTACACTGATTGTCGTTGGGGTATGCAAATATTGCAACTTCAGTCCTTACTTTTAAAAAATTACAAATGTGAGTCTGAACTTTGCATAGTTTGCACACTGGTAGTCCCCGACGCTAACAAATGTTAAATTTCTATGTTAAGTCAATGTCAAATTAACAAAATCCCCTTTATATTAAATATTAGATAAAATCTAACCCATCCCCTTCATCATCTTCTTCTTCACTACCATTCTTAAATCACCACCATTGCAGGTCATTGTCGCCACCACCACCACCAACGGAACCAATCATCAACACAACTCACAATAGCCACCACCATAGTTTCATTACCAATAAATTCTAACCTACCCCATCACACCCCCTCCATTATCTTCTTCATCTTTATCACCAACCCTATACCACCACCTTTCCACCATCCTTTTAACTCTACCAACCTCCATCACATCATCCACCATAAAACCGATAAACTTTCACACATTATTCATCACCATGGTCTAACCTAACTACCATTGAAACCCATCTATTACACTATCACTAAAAATCACATACCTGGTTGTGTCTTGTGGTGGTGCAATGTTTATAGCATAAGATGGGGAGATGAAGGTGAAAGTTTTAATCTGAAATGTAGAGATTGAAGAGACTATAGCTTGAGGCATTCGATTTGTAAAAATGAAGGTTAAGGTTGGGGAAAAGACTAAGAAAAAGAGGAGATTTCAGAGGGTAGGTTCATTGAGAATCGTCGGAGAGAGATTGATGGTCGCTGGAGATCATGACGGTGGTCGGTGATCATCGGTAACCGTAGATACTTGTTGGAGGTGTTGAATGGTGGTGGTGAAATAGGGAAGAAGATGAAGTGAGAGGTTGATGGGTCCCATCATTAATTGGGGGTATTTTTTGTTTTTTTATCAAATTTATTAATTCATTACTTATTAAAAAAAAGTATGTTAGTAATTTTACATTGACTTAAGAAAGAAAGTTGACATCTATTAGAGACTTTCGATGTGTGACCATGCAAAATTCAAACCCCCGTATGTAATTTTTTAAAAGTATGCAAACCATAATGACCATACATGTAATTTACTCTATAATATAACCTCCATAAGAAATAGATACTTACATAACTTTCTCATATGAAAACATTCCAAAAATTCTTGTTCATTGATAGAGAGGTCACTAGATAACTAGATATAGAATTAGATCATGGTGGCATTTGATGTTTTATAAGACCTTATTTTCATTTTCATTCATTTCTCATACAATTTGATAATATGTTTCTTTTTAGAAATTTATATATACGATAAAACATGACATGATATACATACACCAAATAGTGCACTACAGAACAAATGAAATATTATTATTATAAATATAAGTTCAAAATAATTTTGCAACCAACTCATTCAACATCTAACACATGAACACCATATTAAATAGTTTTAAGGTTAAGAAAAAACAAAAACAATTACAGTTATATTATAAGAACCTAAATATTCAATAATAATAAGTCTCTTAAAGTTTTGTAACCTTCCTAAAATACAAATTCACTTGTAAAGCAGTTGATGGGTCTACAAAAAGCATGTATGATTTTTTATGGCAAGAAGGGGACATTTTAAATGCCTCTTCTACCCTCTCAACCTAATAAAACAATCAAATAAAACTTCTTAAACCAAACTTTTCTAATTATTATTATTATTACTAATATTACTACTACTATCATTATTGTATTTTTGTTCATTAAAGCACACATAAATCGTAATGGAGTCATGTCGATCATGATAAATGTCCATATGAAGAAGAGAGAGCTAACATTAAAGAAAGAAGGCAAAAAAATATCCTTTGATTTCAAGGCCAAATTTCGTACTATGCAAAAATGCCAACTAACAATTCTTGTATAAGGAGTAAGCGAGAGGGAGAGAGCCAGAGGTATTGACTCGAAAAGTCTACCATGAAAGTCAGTTAAGTCCGGTTATGTGTTTATCATTTACATTCTAAGAGCATTCATAACTCATTTCACATCTTTATTCATATAATTACATTATAAATTATTGTTTTTCTCTTTCTTTTTCTATTTTATCATTACTTTTTATCTCTACTTTACTCACAACCACTTAAAATATATTAAAAATATTATAGGGTTTTGAACAGTAATTCCTAAAAATACAGATTGAATAGTAAAATTCTCATATCATTCACTCACAACCACTTATATCCATACCATATAATATAAGGACTACACTCACATTATTTTAAGGAACGGATTGAGAATGCTCTAATAAGATGCTTAAAATAAGAGCTTATTCGTTAAAGTATTTGTTATTTAAAAAAAGGTATTTTATATGAGACTATAAGAGCATTCACAGTCCGTTCTCTATAAATATGTGAGTATGTTCTTTATATTATAGAAAATGGTTATTAGAGTATTCACAACCCATTCTCTATCTTTATTCATATAATTACATTAAAATTCATTATTTTTTCTCTCTTATTTTTAACTTTATCATTATTTTTTCTCTTTCTTTAACTCATAACCTCTTAAAATATATTAAAACCATTATATGGTTTTGAACAGTGATTCTTCAATATATAAATTGAACAGTAAATTTACTATATCATTCACTCACAACCACTTATAACTATATCATATAATATAGGAAACATACTCACAAAAATATAGGGAATGAGCTGTGAATGCTCTTAGTGATTGTGAGTGGAAGATAGAGAACATATTATTGTTCATCTTTATATTTGATAGAACACTGTTCATTTCTATAAAAATATAAATATTTGTTGAAAGTGTTTGTGAGTAGAGAAAAGAAAAAATGTAATGATAAAAATATAAAAAGTATTATTTTATTGTTAATGAGAAAGAAAAAATAGTAATTTAGAGTGTAAATATAGAGATGAAGATGAAGAGTGAATTGTAAATAAAAAAAACTAGTAAAATAAAAAAAAAAACAATTAAAAGTACATCAAACGGCTATAACCGTTCGACCCAATTCAAGCGTACATCAAACATTGTACTCTTTTTTAGAATGTTAGACCGATAAATTGTTTTATTACTATACTATTAAATCACTCATCACGTAGCAAAAATAATAGCTCTCATAACGTTCGTTTTAGTACACTTCATATGAATCATATTTCCAACCATTAAACATAGTTACTCACAAATTCGCATCCACATGACCAATTTCTAACCACACTTCGACCGTGATCCAAAGCCTTGCCTCAATCTTTCTGTTATTAGATAGCGTCAACCATTAAACAACAATTCATTGGATCAGCGGACCAATGGACCACCCGATCATCTTTATTACTCGAGTACGAAACATTAGGGCACTAGTTGACACGTCCCCCAATGAAAACTTGTACATCAGTTTGTTCTTATTTATTCGAATCTAAGACGACTTTCAATAAATTGTTAATAGTTTAACAATTAGAGATTCAGACCTTTTATTAGTTTAACATTTAATCATTCATAAATTGTCAAACAACCCCTAAGTAAGATTTAATTATTGTTTCACAAGTTTTCGCTTTTTTAAATGTTCTACGTTAAACCAACAAAGACACTTTCAAAAACTAGTTTATCATACATTTTAGCTAGAAATCAAAGCAACTTATGTTGCGCGAGGGCAACCCACCCATTGTTTTAAGCATGGATCGCCCATGACAATCTATTACGAATCAAATTAAATATTCTCACACTGTGGATTTTGTTTGACCCCGGATCTCCTTCTCATTTCACTTTTCATTGACATACTAACTTCTTGATGACAAAACTCTTGCAACTATATAGTGTATCCATATTTTTACTTTTATATATCAATGTATCCAAAATGTGACCACATTTTTATATTCAATGTCATGGTTGTTGCTTTGCATAGATAAGAAGGTGGCATTGGTAAAGCTAAAGTTGGTTGCAATTGGGAAACTTACTTTGTCCGTACAAGCAATTATGTGTCTCAATGCTCCCACATTTGCATTGTCCTAACAATACTATTTTTATTTATAGTAGATGATGGGTCTTGCAGAGAACCCACTGATTCAATTATCCTATAGTTTAGTAATTTATTAATTATTATGAATCTAATTAAACTACCATCTTTTATAATTTTCTACTTAGGTTAAACGGAGTGGAAGCGGGTAGGGATGGTATCGCGGTGGTACCTAGAGGGAACGCCACCCCACCTCCCGTGGTGATACCAAATAAAAGATGGTTTTGCGGGTTGTGTATCTCGACATAAGGATAAATCATTGAAAAAAATGTGAGAGAAAGATGGTACGTGAAAAAAGCTAAAAGAGATGTAAGAAAATCATTTGCGGTTGAAGAATGGGAAGTAGCCTGCCTGCCCTTATATATTTTAGTTATAATCTAAGAATATTGTTTTCTGATATGATTGTAATTCTGTATAAGTTCTGAGTGTGTCCGGCTCAGTGATTTCTTTATAAGTACGAGTTACATGAAATAATTTTATGTATATAGTTTATCTTCGAGTATGATTGAAAATAACTTGAAATATATATAGATCTGACTTACTTTAAACAAATTGTTATATAGGTGTGAAAAACATATCATGTATAATTATAAAAACGTAAAAGGAATTTGTTAGATTTTTTATATCAATGTGTTTGTGATGTATGTGGACATATTTACACATATGAAATTATTCAGTGTATTTCATGACTAGAAAGATAAAATATTATGCGGCATGAATTTCACGTATGGTTATAGTTTTATAACTACAAATACAAAAATTTCTATGTGACATGTTCTTTTAAGTATGCTCATAACTGAAACATGAGCTTCCTTTCGTAGCCAAAAACAGAGGAAGGGGTCCTAATGCCTGAAAACCAGCTAAAGGAGCTAAATGAACAAAGTATGTCTAACCTTCAAGTCGGCAATACGTTTACGAATTAAGTAAGTACTTGACTTTACCGAAGAGGTTGAAATGGTTAACTTTTTCCAAAGAAAACAAAAACCACTATCAAAATACAAAATAGCATGAGTTATGGCCCTAAATTAAAATCAACAAATCTAAACCCTAATTGAATCTAATTTAAATTAAGGAGTTTGTACAAATGATAATTTTGTCTCCTCCACCAACTCCTTAGAAGACGTTGCACTTCATCCCGAAAATGTACATCGAAATCTATGTGGGTGCTTATTCCTCTTTTTCATGTGCAATCTAACTATTCCTTATCGTTTATACCTAAAAGAGTGATCATATATCATCCTATGGCTCATTAAATAAATATATAAACTTTCATAAGGAACAATTAAACTCAGAAATATTATAAATCAATATAGTGTATTATTTATTTATTTATTTTGTTATATTTCTAGAACGATGAACCCTTACACCGTGTAATTCGGGTTCTACTTCTAACTCTACATATTTTGGTTATTACGTGAATTTAACCCTCAATCACATACGGAGATTAATATTTTTTTATATACTTTGATGCCGCTAAATCACAAATCATTTGGTTCTTATTTATTTGTTTGTTTTATATGTTTGATGATGATCGATTGATAAGATGGTAAGAGAATACTTGGCTCGATACAATAACATATGGTGCTTCAAAAAGCACATTCCTCCTCTCGCACATTTGATAACACCCTCCCCCGTTAATATGGTTAGGTTGATGAAGTAATTCTAAAAGAAAAAAAACATGATTACGAGAGACACTACCTAAATTTTTTTAATTTGTCATAATCTATAACTTTTAATAAACTAATATTTCTTTTGTCACTTGTACTTCTCTTAACTTATGTTTTTTGTCATTTGTTACTGATTTTAGACATCCACAAATCAATTTCCCTCTAAAAAGGTATTATAGTAATTTAAATACTCATACAAATTTCTTACTCTTATTAAAAATAAATCTTATTAATTGCTATGTTTCTCTCTTATTTAATTTTAAAAACAAAATCAAACTATCTTTTTGTAGGATATATTTTATGAAGCAAATTAGAAATCACATCTTTTTATCAAAATCTAAATAACAAGAAACTAAAATTTTATATAATATGAACTTTTCTAAAACACTAATTATTTTTAAACAAAATATTTTATTATTTTTTTTGTTTTTAAAAAAGTTATAAACATGTGAAAATTATAAACAGTCTTATTAAAACAACCAGAATAATTACAAATTAGATATTTTAAAAAACTAGAATTTTATAATAAAAATATTTTCTATAATAAATCTTAAAACGAATATTTAAAAGTGAAACATTTTACATATAATATAATTGTTTTATTTCTTGAACTAAAGTATATATAACTTTAATTATATTTTACATTAAAATATTATACTTAAAGTAACCGTTTATACGTAATTAACATCATACTTAATCTTCAAACATAATTTTATAATGCATAAGTTCTTATTAATAATACTTTAATATTTTGTTTATTAAATTCGTGTAATACATGAGGACTAACTTAGTGATAATATATATGATACATGTATTATAACGGTGCAATGAGTACAATAAATGCATGTCCTATTCAACTAATTGAGGGTTCTAATCTTATAACATAATGTAATTTAGATTTAAGGATAATTTTAAGAATATATTAGTTAACCGTTCCGTATACGAGACTAGTTTCTATCAAGTCATGATACGGAATATTTTGCACTCTGATATAATCAAATTATTTTGTGAAAATTATTTCGAGAACTTTGTTTAACATGATAGGACTCTTCGTTTGTAAATTGTTTTAAAAATAGTTATATTTTATTATAAAAGTTTCATATTTTTCATGCCAGAGAGGAACAATAATGTGATCTAGTTTAAAAAAATTAAAAAATAAAGAAAAATAAAGAGTAAAAAGATTAAGCAAAGTCACGTGTCAGTGCGGTAGGCGTGTAGTGATTCAGTAATCGAGTAAAGAGGGAGCACGTGTCACGGTCTTCATTATCCTCGACTTTTGTTTTTATATTCGTGATAGTACATCCACCACTAACTGCATAGTCAACTTGTACGCTATGCAGTAATGCTGGTACCTCATCTTTTACAATATTATGTTGTGAATTTTTGTATGGTAAGTTATAATAATTTATATAATAACGATTATCGTTACTTAAAAATATATTAGGTCATACTCACAAGTCATTTAGACATGCAATTTTAAAGTTACAATTACCCTTTCATGAAGATTATCGACCAACAAAATGAAGAGAAAATGATCCTTTTGAATGGACTATAAATTGTTGTAGAAACGTGAGTTGTGTTTATATTGTGGAAAAAGTAGAGTAAAGTTCACTTGGTATACTTATTGAAAAACTCTTTGAAAAAGTTCGGAGTCAAATCTTGATATGTGATATACTAGAAATTGGTATAATTTTAAAAGTGAAAGTAGAAGAGTGATGTGATCGGAAACAGAGAGATAAATAATTGAACTTGTTGATTCAACGAGAATACCAGGAACAATTCTTCTAACTATCGTTGATTTACAAAGAATACCGATAATCAGGGTTTATACTAACACACACAGTGATAAAGAAAAACAGATTTGTCATAAACTTCAATAATCCTTTCACCCATCTCTTACAAACATATAAAGAAACAAAGCAAAAGTCGAATGAGCCACAAAACATAAACGGGCTGAAAACTAAGCCAAATGTAAAGTTCAACAAAATGTAAATAACTCATAAAATAAGTCGTTTTTGGGCCGAAATGATGACCCAAACCGCCTACAGCTGTTTTCACAAACGAGCTCCTGGGTCCGACGGTCGTTTTGACTGGTCGCAGGCCCAAAACGGAGACTTCTAGCCCAAGTTATGATCGTTTCAGTGAAATTCCTTTTGATAAGCAATTTTGAGCATCCAAAAAAACTAAAGTTTGCTCATCCACGCTTGGGCCCACATTAAAAAACGTGTAAGACCGTAAGTTGAAGTTATTTTTAATAACTAAGTAAAAGTAAATGGTGTAAAATTGAAACAAGTTCTTTGTATTGTTTAATATGTATGGCCTTTCTAATTTGAAGTGAATTATATGGATACAATACTAACAAGTCGCATGATACGTGTGAGGTTGTAACCAACCAATATGGTAAAAAAATTGAATAATAACACCTAGGATTTTTCTAGAACAAACAGAACAACATGCGAG
>BJCM01000739.1:0-11394 GCA_018326385.1 Flaveria bidentis | reverse complement strand
TATATATAGATGTGTGTGTTTTAATATATATATATATATATATATATATATATATATATATATATATATATAAACTGGGATTTGCTAGTGATGATATTGGATTACATTGTTAATATAATTATCTAAAAAGGATATTTCTGCCCTACTGTTGGTTTTAATTCTATTTTTCATATTCATGCATACACAAACATACTGAGACACGCACATATACAGATAGATTATATATCTAAAAGGTTCTAACAGTAAATGGTTCCTCATGTAAATTCCAGGTGACTGGAGATGTGAATAAGATGGTTGCACTGCAGAGATTGTTGGAGCCTTGTGGAATTTGTGAGGTCTGGTTTCTGAATCCCAATCATATTTTTATAAACCCGATATCTTTCAAGGTTTACATTTACATCTTACACCCGTGGTTAATTGCAGGTGGCAAGAACAGGGCGCGTGGCACTGACCCGTGAATCGGGTGTTGATTCTTCTTACCTTCGTGGATATTCCTATCCTATTTGATTTCCATCTTTTAAATCTTCTTCCTGTTTGATAATTTGATCCTTCTCTTTGTCTGGTATCTAGTCTAGATTGTATTTTTCCAATAATTGTGTTACTCTAAACAACTTTTTTGTTTTAATAATGATTTTTAAGGTTTAGTTTTGCCTTTAAATGAGGTTATATATGTACTTTAGTTTTATTGTTAGTTTGTTACCGTATATCTAGTCGAGCTCAGTATATGATGTTTGGACTCGAGGGCGTTTATGAAAGATGCTTTAAGCTTGGCTCGGGCTTGTGTAAGCTTAATTTGGAGAAACCTTTGATTCTTATGATTCATCTTGATATCTGGTGGATTTTTGTCCCTTGAAAAAAATGAGGGATTTAAGGTCGTGATTTATGTTGCCCACATAGATTATGTGGTTTTGGAAACATCATCCACAAATTCAATTCTCTTTGGAGTCAAAATTCATTGACAAAATTAGAAAATAAAATTAAAAAAGCAAGAAAGTCAAAATTGATAAAACAGGTGAGGATGGAACATCATCAACACAATCTTACCAAACAATATTAGAGGAAGAAACAAAAATGTGGCTTCCGAAGAGCAAAAGCAGTATCCATGGTGGCGGGGGCGGTGGTGGAGACACATTGCGGCGAAAGGGAACCTCCTTGGTTGCCGTAGCGATAGACAAAGACAAATACAGCCAACACGCACTCAAATGGTCCATAGAACATCTTCTTACCCGCGGCCAAACTGTTGTCCTCATTCATGTCATTCGGAAAACCCCTCCTACAGGCAATTCTTCTTATTTTAACATTTCATTTTTCCTTCTTTTAATAAAATTGAGTTTTAATCACTTAAATCAATGAGATATCTTGTGCTGTTATGGTTGCAGGTGGTGGGATTGATGTTTCTGATGCAAGCAAGCAACAAAATGAGAAGCAAACCAGAGACTTGTTCCTCACATTTCATTGTTTCTGCACCCGTAAAGAAGTATGTGATTTACAATGTCTGTTTCCATGTGTGGTTAGTATCATTTCATTCACGAGTCTGTGTCGCTACAGATACAATGCTACGATGTTATACTCGAAGATACAAATATAGCAAAAGCACTCACGGAATATGCTTCTCATGCCGCGATAGAGATTTTAGTCCTTGGTGCCTCAACACGACATGGTTTCATCAGGTCATAATCTTCTTCAACCTTTAGCAACTCCAATTATTAATCAGTCACTAAAACATTCTTAAGTATTATGCGTGCAAAAATTTGGTGAAACCTTTAAACTCTTTTACCTACTATTGCATGGTATTGTTTCTGTTGGTATGAAAAGAATGCTTAGACTAACAATCGAAACATTTTTGCCGTTAGATTCCGAAGTTCTGATGTTCCAAGCCACGTGATGAAATCGATACCAGATTTCTGCACGGTTTATGTCATCTCAAAAGGAAAGATATCATCAGCAAAGAAATCTTCTAAATCAGTCCCGTTTCCATCTCCTTTACGTGAGAAAATCGAAGAACAATCTAACAGCAGCATTGAAGCAAGCGTTCAACGCAAGAATAGTTTTAACATTAGAAGTATGTAATTTTCTTTCTGTTACACAGCTACTCGTTTTTTTACATGACATTAGAAACTTGTAAACAGGACCAGAAAAGGCTGCCAAGAAGCCGGTACTTCCAGTGCCAGAAGACCCTGAAACAATCATCAGGTAAGTTCAAAGATGAATGGTATTATAAGTAGACAAATTGAGATGCAATAACCAAACTACGACCCATTAGCGTATAATAACACACACTAACAATTTAACCAGTGACACTCTTAACTTTTACTTTCGCTGCTAATGGCAATCCCACTCGTATAATCATCATTTACATTTGCTTTCCCCTCGCAAGATTTTAATTTACATTAGAAGTGTCATTGGTTAAATTGTTTGTGTAAATATTCACCAATCTTATTTATATGTTCATACACAAGTATATATACTGACAAATAGATCATACAGGTCACCCTTCAACGCAGGGAGAGGGTTGAATGCAAAGTTGTTGTGTGGGGAGCTTTCAGAACCTGATACAGATCTGTCCTTTATGAGCACAAGAAGACAAAGTTGTGACCGGATGTCTGCAGCTGCTGCAATGCATTATGACACATCTTGTGCGGATTTGACTCCACGGGTTTCCGGTGCTGCAGACTGGAGCTTTGGGTCACCTTTCTGTGAAACCAACATGGGTTCAATGTTTTCATCATCATCAAATAGACCGTCTTCAGCACGAACAGCGGTAATACATAAAACTTCACAACTGTAACAGAAGAAATCGTCGCTAAATGTTAAACCTGGTGACATACTAACTTTGCCGTTAATGGTGCCACTAAATCACTATATAATTCTATCGCTAATTACTTTTGCATCCAACTAGTTTCACTAATAAAGTTATCAGAGGAGGTGAAAACTCGGTTACCAAAATAGATTTGGATCAAAACGAGCATTTTTTTAAGTATGTGACAAAAAGGGAGCATGTTGTATTAAATAATTATAAAAAGACAAACTGAATTCTAATAAACGAAGTATGATCCGTTATAATAATCCATACTTACAATCTAACCTATTACTTTCCTTAACATTCACTTTTGCTGTAAAAGACTAAAAGGCAATCACGTTCACATGATCATTATAGATTTACACTTGATTTTGTACTTTAATTTCATCCAGTTTTGTTTACAAAAGGATATTTTTCCTTATAGTCACTCAGAATCATCCTTGTAACAGGAGGATGTGGATAACGAAATGCAAAGACTAAAGATGGAACTCCAGAGAACAATGGAGCTGTACAGTTCAGCCTGCAAAGATGCACTTACAGCAAAACAAAAGGTCTTTAGGCAAAAATTGAAATAGATCTTGATAATTCTAACTACGACACATTAACCGACAATAATAGCCACCAGCAATTTGATCAATGACACTTATAAGTTCGAACTTTACTTTCATTACCGAGAGCAATCTCACTCGCATAATCATCCTAAATTTATACTCGATTTACACTTGATGTTTGTTCGATTTTACTTACAAGGAAGGTATGTTTCCCTTTCGCTTACAATCATTCTTATGAGTGAAATCGGGTGAAAGTATCTACAATATTTATGAAAGTGTCATTGGTCAAATTCTTTGTATAAACCGACCACTAGGTCATAGTTTAAAGTATTAGAATCAATTTTGCATTTCCTTTGAAGAAATTTCCACAGAAAATAATTTAGTTATAACAAATGAACCTAACAGGCAGGAGAACTTGAAAGATCTCGAATAGAAGAAGCAAAAAAACCATCTGAAACTACAGGCGAGGATGAAGAAGACGACAAAGATGCTCAAGAAGTTGCAGAGAAAGAAAAGCAAAGATACCAAGCATTAATGCTGAAAGCACGAGCTTCTAAAAGAATCGCAGAGATAGAATACCAGAAACGAGCCCTGGAACACCCGGAGGAAATGCATCAAGAATCAAATGATGAACATCAAAACCAGTTTAGATACAGAAGATACACCATTGACGATATCGAAAAAGCAACCGATTGCTTCACAGAATCGAGAAAGATCGGCGAAGGTGGTTATGGTCCGGTGTTCAAGGGCATGCTTGATCAAACACTTGTTGCAATCAAAGTCTTACGACCTGGTGCTGCACAGGGAAGATCACAGTTTCAGCAAGAGGTAAAAAACATAAAAAGTGATAACAATTACAAGCATAAGTGTAGCATATTTATGTTTTCCATGGTTTCATGATAGGTAGAGGTGTTGAGTTGTATGCGGCATCCAAATATGGTTTTACTCCTTGGAGCCTGCCCGGAATATGGTTGTTTGGTTTATGAGTACATGGCTAATGGTAGCCTAGAAGATCGTTTACTCAGAAGAGGAAACACACAACCCTTACCATGGCAGATTAGGTTTAAGATTGCGGCAGAGATAGGCACCGGAATCTTGTTCCTCCACCAGACCAAACCGGAACCGATCGTTCATCGTGACTTAAAGCCTGGGAATATTCTTCTAGACCAAAATTTTGTGAGCAAGATAAGTGACGTTGGACTTGCCAGACTTCTTCCGGCTTCGTCAGTAAATGAAGATGTCTCTCAGTATAGAATGACATCAGCAGCTGGGACGATGTGTTACATTGACCCAGAATATCAGCAAACTGGGAGGCTTGGTGTCAAATCAGATGTCTACTCGTTAGGAATAATGTTGTTACAGTTAATTACAGCCAAACCCGCTATGGGTTTGGCTCATCATGTAAAAAGGTCCATTGATAGAGGGACCTTTGCCCAGATGTTGGACCCCACTGTGTCCGATTGGCCACTCGATGAAGCTCTAGGGTTTGCGAGACTATCAATTCAATGCGCTGAACTGAGGCGTAAAGATAGACCTGATCTTGACAAGGTTGTGTTGCCTGAGCTTAACAGGCTGAGAGAAATTGGTGAAGAGAATATGACGTTGTTTGTGGCTGAAAATACCCCAAGCCATAGCCAATCTGCTCTTGAACTGGTCAGTTTGAGCTTAACTTTCTGTTTTACAACATAATAATCTTAAAAGAATATCGGAATAATCTAATTCAAGGCATGGCTAATATGTAGAATTACTGTATGCAGGATACGAGTGACCCTTAAAGCACTTCAAGTTCAATGTCATTCGAGTAGAAGCAGTGTAGTTTGTAAGTGATTAAGCTCGTGTAATGTAACTAGCAAGGAGGCTCAGATTATCTTACGTTTTCTTCTATTCATAAAACATAGGGACCAAACAAAGGTAGAAAATTTTTAGGATCAGGTGGTGGTTGGATTCAACTAAATGAGTACTTCTAGGAATTCTTATTTGAAATTTCTAAACAGTTCACCACCTGTATTAGCAAAACTCATGCAAATTAGGCATTGTTTCTAGAGTTTGTTTGGGTGGCAAGCGAACCTAACAGGTTTGTTGGAGTGGCAAGCGAACTTATGAGGAATGAACCTCATTATTAGTCTGAAGTTCATAAAACTTGTGTACTATTAAAAGTGTGGTGGGGCTTGGCTTAAGCTTGCTTAAGCGTAGTGCTTCATGCTTTATGACACTCGTACACGTGGCAAATTGCTTACAAGTGCAAGAAGTGCTAACAAAAAAATGTAGAAGTAAAACCACAATATGCAGCATAGATAAATAGAATCAATGACACTCGTACACGTGGCAAATATACCCTACCTAGTGTACCTGGTTAGGGTATGCTTGGGTCCAATTTGGGTAAAGAGCCGGGTACAATTGGGTATGAATCTCGCAACTTGTTAGTACATTTACAGATTGAAGTGCCATACGTTGCATGTTTATTGCAGGCATTGAAGTCTAAAATCACTTTGTTCACTTGGAAATGTAAAACATGTATGAATGAATATTACTTGTGTGATAAGTTAAGGGAACACATGTAACAAGAAATAAATATGTACATTTAGCACAATCCCTTGTAGTTGACTGCATTTTGTAGTCTTATATGACATACCGTCTTAGTCAAGATCTGAAAACACTGCCATGTTTTATTGTTGCATGTTTCCGACAATAGACATGTGCTTAGCATTGTTGGCTATGAAGGCCAAACAAGCCACATCTACGCCATACTTTATATGACGAATCAGCCTTATGCAACCATACGAAACTGATTAGCCAAGCTTGGAACCGAAATATTATATCATCTATGAAAATATAATGCCGTATATTTAAGGTTATTTGAAACGTAAACAATAAATTATAAATGTGTTTGATGTATATAGTTTGTTTCAAATCGTCTTAAGGTGAGTTTAAGATTGAATTTAGATCATTTGGATCACATTTGTAATCACAAATGTTAATTCTAGTCATATAAGTTCACAAACAAGTATACCTAATAACCATTAGTATACCTATAAAGCTAATGAAGACTTGAAGAGTAACCAAGTATAAAATACAATTTTGTAGTTGCATATGCTAATACGGTTATCAATATCTATCACATGTCCAGCCTATACACTAATCATACCTTTTAAGTGAGTGTGGGATGAGAGTAAAAGGTGGCGTTGACGTAGTGGTTATTTTTACTTGTTATCATTAACCATACTATGATGACTAAGAAATTGTTTTATTAGACTATGTGTAGGTAGTTTATTTATTTAAATGCCACTTAGATAAATATGAATTTATTTTAAATCAAGTGTAATGGATTTAAATCCTTTTTTAATCAAAGATTGTTAAAACTAAGAAATATGAATTCATTTTTCAAAACCCATTAAGGGTTTGGCTACATAGTTTAAAGCACCCCTTTAATTAGGATGTGGTGGTTTTAACGCTTAAATTATGTCCATATTAGCAAATTTGACACCTCTTAGGAACACCACTACCCCTAGTCTTAATGTTATAACAATAATCATGAAGTTAACACCACATATGAAATATTAGTCATGTCATATGTGTTATATAAATCAGTGAATGTACTCAAGGTTAGCTTACATTGTTGCTATTATTTTATGATATCAAATTATCTACATATAAATTTTTAATAGCAAATATTAATTTTTAGGTGTTGGTTATGAAATATAATTTCTGGTTTTACATTTTGACCAATCCAATTCCCACGGTCCATAACACGTGGCGCATGCCTTTACACGTCAACCGAGATTTTAGTATACGTGGAGGGGATGCGTGGGGTGTTCGACTTGCTTTTTTTGGAAGGCGTTCGACTTGCTAGTTGCTAGTCACCAGTTATAGATTTTTTAAAACTAGTTTAGATGATATTGTTTAATAAAGTTTTCAAGATCAACCATCTGTTTTCTATAAATGAGTGCCAAAAAGACAAAATACAAACACGGATGCAACAATAAACATAACGTTAAGATAAGAAAAATGTAAACTTAAATAATTAAAAAAGAAACAAACACAAAAGTTGAATGGAATACGTAAAGTTTTACAAGTAAAATAAAAAAACAAAAGGGGTAACTTTGTAAAATAGTAATCAATTTTCAAAAGTGTTCCAATTAAGTAACTCAAGTTTTAAAAGTGTTTCAATCAGATCATTCATTTTTATATTTTATACAAATTAAAAGTAATAACATATTTTTTAGCATGTTATACTTTTGGATTCAGTTAGAAAATTCTTCTTTCTATTTTTTGATGTTGATATAGAACGTTGACGTAAATTTTAGGCACTTTTTTTATTTTTTTCATAATTAACATGTTTTTTTATTTTTTAATAAATTTTATATATTAAAAATTCTAACTCCCATATCTTTTCCATCATTACTTTCTTGTCATAATAAAATTTGGTAATGACTTGATTTGATCGTTTGGAGGTCCAATTTGAGAAAAATATACATGAGTGACTAAATTAAAGCACTTTTGATACTTGGTTACTATTCTATGACATTTTCCCAAAACAAAATATCAATACTATTTCTTTTCTTGTGTTCTATCTATATATAATTATAAACTATTTATAAATTAACATATGAATTTATAAAGCCTTAGATATGTTATAGATGAAGTTCTCTATACATTATGATATGAGCACATATAAGTATAATATACTATGTAGAAATGGAAACATTTGTGGCTAAAATATAGTCATCTAACCTTCATGTAGCTAAAGTTCTTAAATTATATAAAGTATAATATCTACGTACTGTTTGGTTTCTAAGAATTTAAAGTTTTAAACTATTTTTATATAAAAAATAGAAGAGTTGTTTTTTATTTTAGGATAAGGTTATAATAAAAAATGTATTTAATTTTAAAAAGTTAAGAAGAATTATAGATTTGACATGTGATCTTATGCGTTTTTTGTGTTAAATATTTAATTGAAGAAAAAAAGAGAAAAAAATAATGATTTTAATATAAGTATAGAGATGAAGATGAAGAGTGGAATGTAAATGTTTTTAAACATCCATATTGCAATGCTTGGAATGTAAATGTTCTTAAGCTTACAGTTGCCTTCCGGCTTCCACGAATGCCCGTAGGGGTGCCCTTTCAACATTTGAAAGCTAGGTCTAACTGGTGCTCTTGTCTCATTTTCAGGGTGCTTCAACATTTACATTATTCATTATAAATAATATATGTATTTTTATATATCTCAAAACAAAAAACCAAAAACCAAAAACCAAAAACAGAAAAGAATAGAAAATGGAAGGACACCGGTCCATCCGCCCATATATATCCCAAAGGCTCCACCCTGCAGAAGCAGGTGCATGCTTCTTAAGTCAAAGAAAGAATGATAGAATTCAAAACTCTTTTAAACAACAAATCATTAATCATTCTAATTCAAATCATGGCTCCACCGGCTGCTAAAAATGCCGATAATGCAACTGCTTCTCAACTATCCTGAAGATCAACAGCACGCCTCACCATGCGTATGTCACGTTCTTGGCCGGCGATGGAGACTACTGGAAAGGAAAATGCTATTAAATGTGTTTTCAAACCAAATCTCTCCACCTACAATCTCCTGCTCGAAAAACTAAAGGTGGCTGAAGTAACATGTTTTGCAGAGCAAGATTTTTGAACGTCTTCTTTCGAGATGTTTACAAGCCTATCCCATTGTTGACGCTATGGCGCCACCTGTAGACCGTGGACCTTGAGAAGGTGAAGGTAGTGCATTATACCAGCTCCAGCGAGGCTAAACCGTGGAGGGTTACAGGTAAAGAGGAGAATATGGATAGAGAAGATGTTAAAATGCTCATAGACAAGTGGTGGGACATTTATAACGATGACAAGTTAGACTACTGGTGGTGCCCAGATTCGTTGGCGACTGTAGATAAATTGCCAACGGCAGTCAATGGGCGGCAGGATGGTCTCTGTGCTGATGGCAGCTTAGACCTACAAGATCAAGGGGCAAGATAATTGATAAAGCTTCTTCTCATGATAAAAATATGTTAAGTTGTAAATGTCTTTTAGGTACATGCATGTTTTTTATAACTGTAATCTACCAAAAAATAATATGGCATTGGTCTTGTGCGTCAAGCATGTTTGCTTCGTACAGTGCACCATAATTCCCAGATGAAATAATTGATTCGTAACATGTGAACTATTTATGTAAGATCAACTGTGTCACGATCAAAACATTGAATGTTCAGGCTAATCCGAAGTCAAGGCAAGTTATCGCTAGTCCCTAGTCATCTGCCAAAATAACGTTTAAGGGCGTAAGTGCGTAACATATATCATAGGTAACGTTTAAGGGTGTAGCATGTGTCACAAGTAACATTAAGGGTATAGCATGTGCCAGAAGCATATGATCAAACAGATAGGGCTGATGGTTATAAAGCTGCATTCTATACTATGATTTAGTTTAATGTTTCATGAAATTTGCAAAGACAATCAACAATAAAAGTTCAAATTTTCGAATCAGGATGACACAAACTACTGAAAATTATATATACCATCATCATTCATCCATGATCAAACAGATATGTAAACTTTACAGAGAGTTGAATGTGTACCAGAATCAAAGCAAAGTAATAAGAATGAAAATAAGAAGAGCTGCAATAAAAGAGTACTTGACAGCAGCAATCAATATCGCAAACGATATTACAAACAGTTGCCACAACACTTGCACACTCGCCCACGCCAAAACACCCGTTAACCCGACAGCCACCACATTATCCGGATCCGGGTCAAACAGTAACTCGCTCCACCTCAAATTGAATCTCGGCCGTTCATCTCCTTCTTTGTTCTTCTTCAAATCGTCCTCTTCTTCTCCACTGCCATTTCCATTCTGTTTTTCGGTCAGTTCTTCTTTATCTTCTGAAAATGACGCTCTGAATCCACTAGGGTTTTTCCGATACGACTTTAAACATGATAAATTATGGGGTTTGATCGATGAAAACAGTGGTTGTTGTTTTGGAATTGGGTTTGTGATCGGAATTGATGAAATCGGATGGGAGTTTGTGAAGGTCATTAGCCCTAACATTTTGCCTCCTGATTTTCCCCCAATTCAGAGTGAACTATCGAAGTATCAATTTGAGAACTGCTAAATAGCTAATTCATTACAAAATCTACCCTTGTGGTTTAAATTATTACTCTTGAGACCCCCTGGTGTTTTCATGCCGATTCACTGGTAGAATAAATATAAACACTAGGTGATATTGTTTTCATGCCGGTTCACTGGTAGAAAAAATTTAAACGCTATATGACATAATAGATAGTTCGAAAAGCAGTTTTAACAAATTATGAACTCTTGTATAAAATTATGAAGAATCATGTGATAAACAAACTAATAAGTGAGATTTTGGAAAGGAAAAACTAAAAGCAATATTGGAATACGCTTGACTACTCGGTACGGTTCACCAAGTACGATAATGTTTTGTTCAAATGGGTACGGTCCAAATACACCTTATTGGACCGGTTCTATGGTTTGTTTCCGTATGACCAACCAGTGCAGTTCTAAGAACATTAGCGCTTAAGGCTAAATGGGGTAAAATCATCAAAAATTCATTTTTTAAGGTATCATTTAGTAAAAATTTAAATTTTTATATAAAATATAAATATATCAAGTAATTTCTTACAAGTAGTACATTGAAAGTATTAACAATTCACGGGTTTGACATCCTATTTAATGGTATGATTTCATTTTAGGGAGCCTTTGATTAGAAAAATAGAATAAAATTAAGAAACTAGTATAGTTTTCAAGTAAAATTATGTTTGAATGGGTAATAAAATGTACAATCCAAGGGAATATTTCATCTCAATTCCCTTGGTTGTGAGATTTCAAAATCCTTCTGTTATGACTCCAAATCACATGAATACAGGCTCACATGGTCCAAATGTTAATACGGGTCAAGTTACAAGAAGAATGGGTGCCCGGATCCGAAGACCTTCGAGATTGCTTCACGACTATGTCATGAATGCCACCTTAGCAAAGCCTAACTAACCTCTAGTGGGCTATAAGAGTGAGAGAGA
>BJCM01000738.1:0-13999 GCA_018326385.1 Flaveria bidentis | reverse complement strand
TATATATATATATTTGGTTTTATTAATAAATTCTTATTTTTTTATTTAAAAGCAAAGGAATTTAAGTTTTGTGGTCCATTATGTTTTCTAATGACTATATATTTAACTTTAATAAAAAAAATTACTTACACACTCTATGGGTGGTCTATTAACATATTTGCACACCTGGTGTTTATCACCATTTAACTAATTTAAGTTCGAGTCCAATAAAATGAATAATATGTGAATTTTGTGAGTAGATTGATTACATTTTAGAGATTGTCTTCCTCGTTTCAAAAAATAAATAAATCTTCGCTTGCACTCTAATCTTATAAGATAATCTTGTAAGCAGGGCCGGTTCAACGTTTTTGGGGCCCCAATCGATCTAAAAAATGGGGCTTTGTTCTAAAAAAAATTATTAAAACCCTCCTCCTTTATCCGGGATTGGAACCGGCAATAATTAACTAATACGTTTATCGTTGGCGGAGTTAAGTAGTGATTCTTTTATTGATTCATTAAAAGCTTCTTGTTTAAGTAGTTATCCTTTTATTGATTCATTAAAAACTTCTTGTTTTGCCTTCTTTGCCTTTTTTGATGCACCGGAAGGGCACTTCCTAAATCGATTTGACATTATAGTTTAATAAAACTACCAATTACCAAATACTAAATCAACTTAAATACCTAATCAAGGAAATCTTTATCTCTAAAGTCTAAAGGCTAAAACAACCTAAAAACAACAAATCAAAGAATGAGCTATCAAAGCAATTAAGCAATTAGTATTAAACTTATCAATAAATAGAAACAACTTATCAATAATCAAGATTCAAGAATCATCAAGATTCAAGATTCATCAAGATTAAAGAATAACCTAACCTTGACTCTTTGAGCAGTTGAGCCTTAAGGCTTGAGTGAAGTCGTGCAGGTTCAAATGTTCAATCTGCTGCTAAGTGCCAAGTTCTTTCTGCTTGTCGCCAATTTCAATCAATCAGTTATCAAGAATGAAGAATGAAAAACTCAACTTTCAACTTTAAAGACTCAAGATTCAAGAACACGGTTTGTTTGTGGGTTAAATAAACACATTTGTTGTGCTTACCGGTCTTTATTTAGGTGATGTCGACGAACAGTCCCGTGAGAAAGTCCCGTTGTGGTCTTCTGAAGAAGTGGAATAGACGAACAGTCCCGTGAGGCGTCCTCGTCAAGCCGCAGCCGGCAGCCCCTAGGCGACGGTCCGAGTGTCCGACCGTTGGCCGTCGGCGCCCCATCGTCGATGGTGTAGTGAGTTGTGAGCCGATCCATTACTCTTGGAACTTCGAGTTGTAGCGCTTTGAACTAGGGCAAATGAGATGTTCGATGGTGTAGACCCCTCTACAAATGTCAATCTTCTATTCTTCTCATAAGGGCAGGTAAATGGATTTAATGTTATGGGCTGATTTATGTAATAGATGATCCAATATAAAAAATTGAAAAATTGGGGGCCCTTATTTTTTTGGGGCTCCAAACCCGATGCATCCCTTTACATTCACTTGGGCCGGCCCTGAGTGTAAGATTTTAGAGTGTCCTCTCTATGCCTAAGATGACTTCTTAAATATATCATTTAACCCACTATTTTAATAAATTCGGATATTATACAAATAAATAATTGTAGATCAATCATTAAAGACCAGAGATATAGCTATTTAATATTACAAAAATATTGACATTCCCTGCCAAGCCAACCCACCATCACGTGAGGGAAAGTGGCATCATGTTGGTGTTGGTACTTCTTTCCATTTCCACTCTTCTGACACCATCAACACTCCGATATTCACATCCATGATCCATCTACTCTTTTGACTTTGACCTTAACAAGCACGAGGTAAAGAAGAAGAGATATATACATTCATTTCATAACCTCACACTACTAGTGGGCCCGGAAACCGGTCACATAACAGGTCTGGTTGCGTCTATTTAAATCATATGGTTACCAATCATATCAGTTGAACCGGTAAACTAGACTCTGAGTCTTCGGGCTCGACTCGACTCGTGCGCATCCCTGCTTATTTGCTACAAAAAATACACTTTACTCGTGGTTTAAAAAAAATCACATTGCTTGACATTATATGATTATAAACATTCAAGGGTGTGGTTTATCGTTAATTGTTCTAGTCTCTTTAACAAAAGTTTCACATTCAAATCCAAATTCCATTAATACATTCCTTTAATCACATGTCATGTACCCAACACAAGGTTGTAAGTTGCGTTTTACCCAATCACATTGGCAAGCAGTGAATTGATAGATCCCCGTGAATTTTTCCAATAACAAGTTCTTGCAGTTAAAAAAATAAGGTCGCATTGCATGATTTTGCAAAGAGCACAACTATCGGTAATATATTAGGAAACCCAAATAAACACTAGTCAACAACACCAACACTCCCCTTCCATCTGATAATAACAACAATATTGACACAAATCACACTAGAAAGTATAAGAACCAAAAGTAAGAAGGCAGCAACAGCTATACAACCACACAATGGTTAGCTCATCCTCAATGTTCATGGTCATATTCATCTTCACCGTCTACTGCTCTACCAAACAGTCAGTTGAAAGAATGAGATAATAGTATGCTAGTTATAGATGATAACAGTAAACCAACAACAACATTCTCCTTTTCATGTTATTGGCCACTCCGTGTCAACCCGCCGCGTGCCACATTCCTGCATACATATACAGAGTATTCACTGACCCAAAGGAACACATGTGTTTATTAGTGCTAGGGGTTCAATGAGCCGAGACACTAACGAGATACTCAAGTAATCAAGCATAAACAAGGTTGAGCCTAGATTGGAGTCCGTTTAATAAACAAAATTGAGTCTAAGTTTCATATTCCAAGCTTGACTACACTCATGAGCCTTAACAAGCCTATTATTTATACAAATATAAAAAATATAGAATTACGTAATAAATATTATTATATATGTAATTGTTAAGCAAATAACTAAATAACATCTATTATGGTGTCTATATAGAAATATAATGATAAATATATAAAAGTAATTACATATGTATATTTTTAAAAAAAATTAATAATATTAAACGAGACAAAATAAAAAAGATTACTCACGGTCTGAGCTCAAGCTTTAGACAACTCAAAATAATCCGAGTTTGAGCTTAGGCTTGCTCTGACTCAACTTGTCTAGTAAATAAGATTCATTTATTTTGCATACCTGGATGGAAGCGGCTGAGAGGTATTCCTGGAGTTCGCGAACCGTTTAGCCCGGTTATCCTGTTCTTTGTCGACACGCATAGCAGCTACCTCCTTCTCCATTGCAGCCACCTCTCTTCTCATCTTTTTGGCCTCAACCTCCATAGCCTTGGTTAAAGTGTCTACTTTCTTGGCTAACATCTGAAACCAATATTACAGTTCAAAATTTGAACTTTTACATTAAAATATAGAAACACATATATAAAATAAACAAATATTGAATTAACCTCGATAGCATCATCTTTGTCTTTTATGCTTTGATCCTTCTCATGACCAGCTTTCCTCAAAGCAATCACTTCTTTCTGAAGCAAATCATACAACAGTCCAGGCACCGTATCTTCAGTTTCAGCTCCTGAGGAGGCACTCGGTTTTTCATCAGGATTTACCATTTCAACATCCTTGGTTCCCTCACATGATTGGCCAAGGTTAAAAGTAGGACTACCACTTCCATTTGAAATAAGTTTATTCCTGTCAAGTGCGCGCGTACCACCATCAAATGACTTTGATGTACCTTTAGCATGCCTCAAAATTGAACTTGAACCCGATGATCTTATTTGAAAAGATGGTGATCTTTTTGGTAAAATCCCATTTGAAGCTGCCAGTTTTGAGAAGTTATCAGCTCCGCCTAGGGACTGGCGGCGTGAAGGGCCATTAGTATTTGGAGATCTCAAAGTGTCTTCCAGTACTCTGAGTCTCAACTGGAATTTTTCCTATCAATTTACATATAATAAAACATTTAGTGTCACTAGAAATGCATAGTATGTTTCATAAACAGTCATTAACAGAATATTACTTTCAATTGTGCTTCAGACTTTGCTGCACGCTCGGTTATAGCTAACTTGTCGCGTAGTTGTTGCATCTCTCCCTGATAACAATAGAAGTCGATAATTAAAGTAAATAAATGCTACATAGAGAATCTTAATAAATTTAAGAAATATCATGTTACCTGCAAGAATCTTCTTTCTTCAAGCCATTGTTTTACCGGCATCACTTTGTCATTAGAATCTTTCCATTCATTAGCTACTACTGTTGCTACTCTATTTGCTGTAACTTTTGCACGAGCTAATTCTCGATCCAGAGTTTTCCGTTCCTCCTGTATAGTTAAAGCAAAAAATATAAAACTTAGTCATATAAGTAGAGATTGCAATTTTAATCCATTGTGGTTGGGATTTATCTCTAACGGGTCAAATGTTTAGGTTAAAAGATTCTATTTAAAAGGAAACTGGACAAATGGGTTGAGCGGGTCATACATGTCAGAAGACCTCCAAAAATGTATTCAAATGCATTAATCACGTAAATCACTTTGATAAAGTTTCAGATTATTACTGCAATAAAATAGTTCTTTAAACACATTTAACAAATTAATTATTTACCAAAATCCACAAAATAATAAAAAAAAAGGTGTCAAGGTTCTGACCAACCCAGCCTGTTCTGACATGTACAAAGTTACCTGTTTTGACCCTGACTGGACCCCGATACCCAACTCCCCCGTTTTCCAACCGTAACTACAATATAAATTTGTAGAGCATTTACATTCATCTCTTGAACTTTGCGTTGGTAGTCTCTCACTGCATTTGCAGCTGCTCCACCAGCAAGAACAGCCTCTTCGAGTTCACGTACAGTTTGTGTAAGCTTCTCCACTTCAGCAACTTTTTGACGATGCATTTTATCCAAAATTTTATTTTCCTCCTATTAAAAGTGGCAGGAACCGTGGGTATATATATTGGAAAATCAGGATAATCAACTAAAGTCGTTAATGACAGAAAGCAAACAGAACAATCTTACCTGGCAAATTTCTATCTGCTTCATCAACTCCTGGTTCTTATTCTGAAGATCATCCACCATTGAAGCCTTAGCCAAGGCAACCTGCACTGCTCTCTCAGCTTCAAGTAGAGCGGCTTCTTTTGATTTAGTTAGTCGATCTAACGCTTTATTATCATCCTGCAGCTTAGCAATCTGAAACCCAAAATAAGGCAACCTTATAAATATTCAATCGTTTATAATCAATTAGCATTAACTTGATGAATTTTATTAATCGCTGCTGAGAATCCAAACCTCTTGTCGAGCAAGCTTCAGCTCGGCTTCTAATGGTGCAAGGATTGCCTCAATTGGAGGCATATCATCATCTTTTTGAGCAGCATGGACCCTTCTTAGAGTGGCTTCTGCAGCAAACTGAGCCGCCATAGATGCTTTTTTCTCAT
The DNA here is from genome assembly GCA_018326385.1 of Flaveria bidentis. Classification (NCBI taxonomy): domain Eukaryota; kingdom Viridiplantae; phylum Streptophyta; class Magnoliopsida; order Asterales; family Asteraceae; genus Flaveria; species Flaveria bidentis. The sequence goes on along the minus strand of BJCM01000738.1, from coordinate 8,578 downwards.
CATTGAGTTTCTTAATTTCAAGATTCTACATAGCCAGAAAGTATAGTTATGATATCTGAGCTACAATGAAAATAATAAAGAATCTATAGACATAGAAGTGCTTCAATCAATACTTTGGTATCTAGAAGAGATTCTGTCAACTTCAGCTTCTCATCCACCTTTGACAATTCTTCAGTTAGCTAAAGTATATAGAGAAAGACAGAGCAAGATTTTGTCAGGTATAACTTGAAATATAAATAATAATTAGAAGAGATAAATGAGGGCAAAAGGACGCAATAATAATTCTTAACAGCATTATGAGATTATAACGAAATCGCAAGCTTAGCAACAACTACTTTGTCAGATACTTAATCTTAGCAAACATAATTAATATGTGAAGTTTAAACTGGCTTAGTGTTCATAAATATGTCATCCCCAATAGAATGCTAATGGAAAACACGAGTGTGTGAGCACAAATGGGAACTTTTACACCCAAAACAAAACAAGTCAACAAACAAAAGGCAAAGCCCCAAGAAGTACACCAAGATAACAACACAAAATCATTGTACTCAGATACTAAAACAAACTTCTCTACCAAATTACTGTTACAGTCCAAATGGATACAGAAGTTGTTCTCTAGCACAAACTTGAGCTGATGACAGCCAACAAACAGCTCGACGCAACTGATAAAATACTTGTGCAAGACCAGGTTTGGAATTACTTGTACAAGACCATATTAGATGAAAAAAGGGGGAAATGTGCAGAAGTATGGTGGTTCTAAAAGGAGTGCATATCATCAACAAACCCACGAGGGAATTAATAGGTGGAAGTCATAGCATCAGATAAAATGCAGTCTATCTAAATCAGCAAGCTAATATGAACAACTTAAACAGTTCAAAAACATACGCCTCGCATAAAACCCCGTCATAAAAACAATTAAGATCCCATAACCACATGCTAAAACAGATCAATATACACTAAAAATGTATATTCAGCTGAAAATAATCAATGCAAGACATAGTATGGCTACGGAACTTGAAGTTGAGATGAGCAAATCACAGACTAACAACCATCTAAGCTAAATTTTAGCACACAATGGCAGTGCAAAACGAAAACATGAAGCTAAAGCCACTAATTCAAACTTCAATCTAATTAGCTTATCAAGTAAAGCACACTGTAAACAACACAAAATAACATATTAGAAAAACCATAACCTCTTCAACAGCTTTCTCTCTCAAACGCTCGGACAGCTTAAGCGCCTTGATCTCAGCCTGTGCTTCACTCAACTCTCGATCCTTATCTGCAAAAAAAAAAACATCACTCAAATCCCCCACCGGTGAGCACGAACACAACAAATCAACACCAAATCAAACTCAAACAACCAAAAAACCACCCAATCCACACGGATCAATCCACATTACTCACCTCTAACTTCATTCTCCAACCGATTCAGCTCCAGCTTCACCGGATCCGACCCGTGGAGCAGGTTTATAAACTCATCAGTATCCAAGCTGGGCCTCCTGGAGCTCCTCCTACGATTAGCCACACCGGAAATCCTCCCACCGTCCTTGAAAGATCCCGACACCGTCAACGGCGTCGTCTCCGCCACCGGAGGCCGTACATTACCACCGCCGTAGTCTCCTCCGTGCAGAATCTCCGGCACGTCACCACCGCCTCCAGATACCTCGTCCATCAGTCGGATCTGAACTCAATCGCACATCAATCAACCAATGAAACGCTTTATCCGCTAGGGTTTACCAAACACACAAACACACACTGTAGGAGGTAGGAGATGTGTGTGTATGGGTATAGATACAGAGTTTTTGTGCGTATAGGTTACTGTGTGTGTGTGTGTGTGTGTGTGTCAACTATGAAATGAGATGAAATGAAATGGTGGTGTTTCTCACTCTAGATTTAGATTGGAGTCATCTCTCTCAGATCTCTGAAGTGGGTTTCTCTCTCTAAGAGGATGAGTGAGTGATTAATTATTATTATTATTATTATTTTTATTATTATTTAAATTTAAATATTGTTACACTTTCTTAAATGACGGTTGCCAATAATTCTTGCTACACGTGGCGCTTTCACTTGTATTCTTTTATACAAAATACAAAATTTTGGATCGGCTTTGAGTTTAAGTACTTGTATATTTAAAAGATATGTGATAATTTAAGAATTCGTGTCATTTACATTTGCATAGGAAAATAAAAGAGATTTTTGTTATTTTGTCCCTAAGTTTTGATCCGTTTGAATGTTAGATTATTTGCATTCAATCCATTTTTTATGTCTTTGGTTTTTTAATAAATTTGTTATTTTATTCATCACTTTTTATTAACTTAGTTAATTACATTTGTCAACTTGTTAAAATAGAAGCATTTAAGTTATTGTACAAATATAAATTTAAATTACATGATTTGTATTATGACTTAAATGTCCCTTAATTAACAAACATAAATAACTAAGTTAACGAAAATGAACGAAAATAAAAAGCTTTTTTAAAAGTCATGATCAGAAATATAAATATTTTTAGATAAAAATAGCAAAATAGGCAAAAACTCATGAACTAAAATGACGATTAACTCCAAATAAAAATAGTGTGTGATTTTTTGTTATGAAAATATAGTAGATTAAAAAGATTTAGCTTTAAATATAAGTATTATATATATTATTTATCAAAGTAAGAAAGAAATGTTTAAATGTTTACTAAATGTATTACAAAAGTGAAATATATAAGTTAACTAAAGTTCAGTGTGAAGAATGTTGATCAGCAACACGTAGATGATCGGTAGCAATTAATTGTTCATGGCAAGTGGTGTTGATAAGCATTGTTTTAGCTTAGTTTCAAATAACACGTGGTGAATGTTATCATTTATTGTTTATTTTCGTTTTTATAGTATACTTCTTACCTAGATGCGGGACTAGATTTAGGGGATTTAGAAAAGAGCAGGAAATGAGGTCCATAACAATTTATTTTCAATTCGTTATCTTCATTACTTTAAAAAAATAATAATCAATCGTTGATCGTATTTCTTCAGTTTAATCTTCATTCTTTAGACACTTTTATTAAACTAGAAGTTGACAAGCTGGTATTAGTTTGAGTGTCTAGTTCGGCTTAATACAAAGAAGTCGATGGATCAAATTGATCGAATGGTAGAATGGTTTATGCTAAATTGATTTGGATATATTCGATCTTAAAACGGATTTGTGTTATGGAGGTTGAAAATGTGAGCACCTTTTGTCCGTTAGGGAATTTCAAGAGCTCTTGGAGGCGAATCATATTTACTTGAAACTTTATTAGAAGGGATAATAATTATATTATACGGATACCCGTAGTGCATTGATTCTAGGTTTTGGAGATAGAGTAGTAAGAGACGTATAAAAAGAATAATGTACATGACGAAGTCATGGGGCAACTGTTGTGCATTCCAATTGATCCCTTGTAAGTCTTTAGAAGGTTATACCAACGAGTTTAATAAAATTCGTTCTTGATTTAGAAAACATAAATGGAGACCACATACCAGAGGAATAAGATACAATCATCATCTTCGTAAACTCACCGTCTCAATCATATGAGCTTATATATGGATATATTAATGTATGGAATGATAGTTTGTCTATGAGAAAGTACTATAGTGGCAGTTGGAATCTACTACTAACATACAATGATGAGTAAACTATTTCGCAAAACGAACAAACAATCATATGGTAGCCACAAGATGAGGTCGGAATCTCACATTAGCGCTCAAACACTTGTTATAGCCTCGTCGTGCATGTCTTTAATTACCTCTATATTCCAAGAAACCCCTTTCCGTTCAAAACGTATCCTTAATCATTTGACCGGATACACTATCGGTAGCCTTTACAATGTTAATGCACACCATATGGAAATCCCTCTTCTACTTTTCCATTAATTTCAAATTAATATGTTTTTAAAACAACTCTTACATACATCTACTTATACTTTTTACATACATCCCTTTTATACACCCTACGCATTATTGGGTATATTTTCGTGCAATCGTCTTAGCTCTTCCCATCTTCCTAAGGGATCTCCCCACCTCTTTATGTGTTAACATTTTGTTACGTTGTTCGCTTTAGACGGTGGGATTCTTGTTTTCTTCTTGGTTGGGTCTACTACTATTGAAAATATTGTTGAAACATATTTGTCTTCACAATTAAATAATTTAATACCATATTAATTATTTCACGTTTTCTGTCAAATAATTTACTTCATCTTCCTCAACAAAAACTTCATCTTTTTTGCTTTAAAGTGAAGACTCGTTATTCAAAATCGATTTGCCTTTTGCGACTAGAATAAGGAACACAGTTGATCCTTTCATCATAAGAAGATGTTCAATTGATCAAAAAATTATGATCCTCTCTAAAAAAAATCTTTGACTTTTATCACTAGCCTACCAACTCAAATAACATTTCATTAAATAAGTATCAACTTCATAGCTGAACGCCCAGGCATAAATCTAAACGGAGATCAATTGATTGTTTTTCTTTTTAAGAACTAGAGCAGCCGATGATCTCTCATTTCCTATTATTCACATAGGTCAAGACTCCGACCCATTGATAGAAAAACTAAAACAAAAACCAAATTACTTGATTTATTTTTTTATATAAAACGGGGCACCATATTTCTTGGGACCGTAGTTGGTACCAATCTTGTATGCACAACTATCCAACTGGTCCTACTTGTAGGATTTAAACCCTTGATTTCTATTTGTGATACAATAAAACCTTACCGCTCTAATTGTACCTTTAAGACAATTAGAACATTAATTTCAGTGTGTTTTCATGTAAACAAAGAAGGTTTTTGAAAGAAATAAATGACAATTTTCTTGCTTATTAAATTTTAGAGCCCTTTCTTTAGTGTCCGGTTTAATGGATAATCAAAATAATTAGGCTGTGATTAGTTGGAAGGAATGAAATGGAATTGAGAAACTAGTATAATTTTTAAATAAAATTATGTTTGAGTGGGTAATGAAATGTAAAACCTAAGGGAATGTTTCATTTCAAATTCTTTTGGTTGTGAAATTTAAAATTCTATCTCTAGGCGGAAGGATTTTGAAATTCCACAACCAATGAAATTTGAGGTAAAACATTTTTTTAGGTTTATTTTTAATTGTTCAGTCTAACATACTTTAAAATTATACTAGTTTCTTATTTTCATTTAGTTCCTTCTAACCGAACGCAGTCTTAGCTTATTGATAAAATACACCAGCATAAAACACAACTGGCCATGAGGGCATGAGGGGGTCTATGAATCATGCATAAATTTGTTTAAGACAAACAATAGTTTATTATTTAATTTGTGATGATTTATTTGTGCATAAATTTGATAAATCACATACTTAAATCTCTAACTCATGGCCAGCGTATTCGTGAATCTTCGAATCATGTTAAATGGTTATATAATATCATATTTCACATGAAAGACTTGAAGAGGATATTAAAAGCTTATGTTGAACATGGGTTATAAAAATCAAGAACATACAATATAATGTCAATGAAGTTAATCTAGATATTGTTTAGATGTTTATCAAGACTGACAAATTTATAACCGCACGAATCGAAATTGTCACCTAAATCAGTTGTACCAGTCAATGCCGCCTAGTGAAGAAAAATACAAGCTTTAGTTTAGGGCTCCATTTGAAAAAAAAATAGTTATTTATAGTGTAGATATTAGTATGTAATTTGATTTTTTAGCAATATGTTGCTATAGTGTATTTGCAAGAGCTTCACCGTATTTATTATTAGGTTCGAATCTCACTAGTTATATTTTTAAAATCTTTAATTTCACAGACCCATCATAGTTATTTCTTTGCTACGATTCAATATTTTTTTTCCCCTCGCCAATTAGGATGTAAACCATTTGACCCGACTTGAAAAGCAGCCCAAATGTTTACTTTGCTTTGGCCTCTAATATTTTTACGTTGTCCTTGGTGCCAATATTACATAATCTTAAGTATTCTTAAGTATACTATAGTAACCTAAAATGATGTCTCACATAAGATTCCAACAACTATTTTTGTCGTATCATATTATGAACGTTAGAATTGTAATCAATGCGTGTCTATATATAATATATGTTTGTTTTAAAAGATTATCTCATTTTTTGACCATATTAAACTCTTAAAACAGTTGAACGGCCCTTAATCTTTTAAAAATATATTGACAGGAGTGATTTTTCCCCTTTGATGTTAACAATTGGGGCATTTACATATTTCTTTTGCTAAAAAACTTAATTACATATTTCCCCAACTTAAAGAAACAATTAAATGTATCGCCTCTCTTAAACACACACACACACATATATATATATTACATATTTACTTATTTCATTAAAATTAACATATTAAATAACCATTTTACCCTTCATTTTTTTAAGAACCTTAATTATATATTTACCCAAACTTTTAGTATTAGAATTTAGTTTTCTTTGGGTAATTAAACATAAATTTTGATTAAAGAGTTTAAATAAATGGTTCAAATGCTATTAAAACGAATAGAACAAACAAATAAATAGTTAAAATCGTACACTATTACACATCTTTGTCTCTCATTCATGGCGTGATTCTTACTGGTAGCAAGCAATCTACAGGTAACCATAGTGCATATTCTGATGGTGTAAATTGTTAGAACAATGATGAAGGAATTGAATTCTTTAATTGACTCTTTTATTGGTGTAGGAGGTCGTAATCTTTGTACGAGCATATTCATAATGATCCAGTGACCGGAGTGTTATCTCACCAGCGAATCATGAGTTCGCCGTCACGACAGAGGATTTTAGCAACAACTATATCTCTTCTCTCATAGTCATCGTGTCCTCTCCTTTGCATCTTTCGATTAATTAGTGTGACAACCACGAAATTTTCGTCCGTCTTTTACTGGATTTAGCTAAATTTCGGGACAAAAATTCTTTCAACAAGGGGATGATGTGACACCCGACATTTTCTGGTCACTTTCCAATCAACACAAACATGGTTATCCTATCATACATTCATGCATTTATTGTTGTTTACTTAAATGTGTCATTTAGTGCACAAACATTCACGAACCTTTCACGTAACGGTAATTCGAAGAATTGTCGAATCGTACACGCGTTTGTCCTTGTACGTTGGTGACTTGTCAAAATGGTTCTCAAACAATAATAATTGGTTTGAAATTATGTATTATATGATTATGTGATTAATTATGTAGCTTTGTTGTGAAAATTGAGAATTTTCTGCCATTTACGCGTTTTCGCGTATTTTCGGCTTTTAACGCCTAATTATTATAAAAATCCCTTTGAACTATAAAAATACATATTATTTCATTTTATAATGTTTTTTGATGTTATTTGAGCATTTGATGGTTTTGATGTAGAAAAAGCTCAATCGCGTAGCGTTAAAACGAATTTTATAAAAAATGGGGGCCTTTCTCGTAAAAACAAAAGTCTAAAACCCAAACCCCCAACCCTAACCACCATTTGGCCATCCCAAACACCTTCCCCTTCATTTTTTTCATTTCAAATCATCCTCACACAAAAAGAACACCTTCTTTGATCTTGTTCTTGCATATTGGTGATGATTTTCATCGTTTCTTGTATAAAACGCTTACTAGGGATCATCAATAAAGCATTTCAAGTAAGTTTTTGTGTTTGATTTCATGTTCTTTGATCTTCATGATAAACATAAACCCTAGATGATCCAAACAAGTCAAAACTTGAAATTGATGATTGATTATGTGTTAGTATTCGATATAATTTGTGTTGTTTTCATCAAAACCCGAGACTTAGTTATAATGGAAACTTTAATTTGGGTCTTTTGTAGAAATTGTATGATTTTGATGAAATTGGATTGAATTTATGGTTCTAGGATGTTAGTTGATGCTAATAGATGAAAAGTCATGTTTTGAACTTTTGATTTTGGCTCAGTTTTCAAGTAGTTTCCATTATAGGAAACTTTTTGGGTAAGTTAGTTTATTGATGATGATTTATGAATGTTTGATGAGATGTGACTCTTGTTATATGATGTTTAGGGCATAAGAACATATTGGGAATAATTGAATGTTGAAAAACGCATCGTATGAGCACACTTGCTATTTATGGAAACTTTTGTGACTTGATGTGATAAATGATGAATATAATATGTGTAGAATATGTTATGATGATGTTATTGATGTTGGGATGATCATTGGAGCATGTTTGGAGACTTTGAATGAAATTTGTGAAACTTGTGTTCTTACGTTTTAATTTTGGAAACTCTAGGCATGATGAAGTTTCTAGATTATGTTAGCATGTTATGGATGATTATTGAATGTGTAACATGTATAATTAAGATGTTTTATGTGGTATGATTCATAATCTTTAAATGGATTGCACATGTGTAACAATGTCATACTTTTCAAAAATAGATTTCTGACATTAACTTTAAGTGAATCCTTATTTTAGCTATTTGAGAATAAATAAACATGTTTTTACTTATTTGAGTTACCAACGGGTCGTCGGGTCAGTCTGGTCAATAAAATCAACTTTGATCAAAAAGTCAACTTGGTTAAACATGTCAAACATTTCTCGAACACGCTAACAATTACGTTGTTTGGATACAAC
>BJCM01000737.1:0-14641 GCA_018326385.1 Flaveria bidentis | reverse complement strand
ATATATATATATATATATATATATATATATATATATATATATATATATATATATATTCACTACAAATTTTAGTGTTTAGGGAAGTTGTTGATGAAAACTCCATGGCTAAATGGTGTTTTTTTACAGGTGGAGTTGGGATTTCAAACATGATTGGGAAAATTCAGAGGGATGAATACATGGGATTCGAAAATCTTTGCAAGTACGAGATCTAACATGTTAAATTCTATGCTTCGCCGACTTGTATCTCATGCCGTGAAAGATGTACTCGAATCAAGTTAGTAGTCGACGTTAATACACCAATGATCGTGTTACAAACCTTACTGTTGTTGCCCTTTTTGATGAAATGTTCCATTGTTATGTTTATGGTATAATGGTCGCTTGCTTACAAATTGATACAAGTGACACAAAGCTAAGAGTTGAAGGACTTTATTTGACATTTTCATTGTTCGGACAGTTTGGTGCTTAATGTAAGGATCCCCTTATTTTTTTAAGGGTTAAACATATATTCTTTACTTACACAATTATTTTCAGATTTATCATACCTATGATTTACGGTATCTAAAAGTCATAACGATTTGGTTGGAAGTAACTTACTTCCATCATTATTACTAGCACCCTACTTCCATCATATTTATTTGAAGTGATTGTTTTGGTTTTAACTTCTTTTTGCTCAATATTTAATTTTATATGTTTTTATAACTTTTAGCATATGAAGTTTATATAAAATCAAATACAAATTTAAATACACCATTACGACTTTGATATATTTGTTTTCCTCTACTGACACATCGTAAAAATGTATTCAAAATTATATAGAAATAGTATATTAACATATAAAATAAACATAAATTTACACTTTAAAGTCAATATAGAAAAAACTTAGAGATATAATTAAAATATAATTCTCGATGTGTTTCTAGGAAATGTATTCTAAATGTTTGGTTAATTTTAATGAAATACACATATTTTCAGTTTCCTTTTTATTGATATTTTTTTAAATCTATAATCCTACACCATTTATGTGCAATGAAACTTGAACACTTAAATCACTTGAAACAAAAATACCTTTATGCCATACAAACCCTTTTTTTCACTTACTTTCGTTTCTAAAGTGTGTTTGATTTGGTTTAAAAACAAATCCAGTCCTTTTGGCATGGATCGACGTGAGTCACAAAATAGATGTGTCATTTTAGGATTTGACCTGACTGGATCTTAAAATTTTGATGTTCATCATCAATCTATATCAAATATAATTTTATGTCAATGCTTGAGTCTTACTTCCATTCCTAGATTATCAAGTATAAATACATTTTAACTCTCACCCTACAAGATTAGAACCTTCAATCTTTTGATTGTAAGACACAATAATTTGACACATCAATTACTACTAGACGTTTGTTTGATACGCTTGGGTTTAATGAATATCTGAATCCCAAGAATGATAATGATTGGGCCTAAACGGGCCAACAACATTGGTTCCTCTACAGGTTGTAACCAGGCCAGCTATGAAAAGGACCATAATTTCATCATGCCTTACACTGATCAGTTAACGTGAGAACAAGAAGCCCCAATACTTAGGGTATTGTAGTTTTTGTCACACACTCACAAGTCACACCTTTGGTAGAGACGCATAACAAAACTGGATCCAGATCCAAAATCAGTTTTTGCGAAACGATTCGCTTCTGATCCAATGCATCAGTTAGAAGCTGTTTGGGTATGTATATACAGTTTAAGTTTGAAACCGGTTTGGGTGAACCATCAATCTGGTTTTGAAACCGATCTGGTATGATTTCCTTTAGGAACAGATTTTGAAACTGGTTGGACTTTCATTAACTCAATTTGAACAAGTTTCAAAACCGAAAACCGGCTTCTTGCCATCACTAACCTTTGGTAATTACTTTGCTACCCATCAGGCCACCAGGATCAGGTAAACCACTCAACCACTTGACCTACACTTATAATTCACCCATTTTGACTCAAGCCAAACATTCTTGACCCGACTGATTTGCCACCACTACCAACTTGCATTAGGAACAACACAATGCTGCCACCAAACAGAAACAAAAAGCCCGAAAGCATAACTTATTGCTAAGACCTAGAGGTGACTATTTAAACTCATTTACCTATGAGTGCATCAATTTGAATTGTTATTTATCTCAGATAGACATTATAAAAACTGCTAAAAGGGGACAAGATGAATCAGGTTGAGCGTCATCCAAGTATAACTGTAGTACATACAACCTCCTAAATTGCTTCGTCTAAATTGAAAACAATAACTTTTTATGCCATTTTTATCAACACGTTAATTATTTGTAGTGACTTAAAAAACACGACAAAAAAATTGTGGGTCAGCCCTACCCAATTTCGCCCCTTTCAACCCCATACTTTAAATGTGTGACCCGCCTTCCTACCCATGCATTGTAACATCCACTAAGGCCTTAGGTGCAGAATATCTATCATGAAAGCAAATTTCAAAAATCAAGATCACGTATTAGAAGCTCATACACTAAGCCAGGTGGGGAAAAAAATCTCTACAAAAACTATCAACCTATGAGTGACAAAACTTGACCAACCGAATTCGCTTAAGTTAATAACATGTTGTAATTAGTATTTTTTGTATGCAAAATCTTGAAAAGGTTAACACGTATGCCGAATTTCACACTCTTTACCTGTATGAATTGGCGTGGGATGAATGTGAAACTTCATAAAATCCATCTTCATCATCAGATGACGTATATGATGCTCCCGTCCAAGATCTAAACCCTTCATTTATCCGTCTTTCTACATCTGGTGTGAATTCGACAGGATGAACTTCCAGCATTTCCAACCCGATACTCTGGCCAGAAAGTTCACCATCATCAAGAACCATGGCTGCTTTCTTTTTCAGCAGGGATGCAGTCACCCCATTTAGAATAACCAACCCCCATGATTTAATTTCATAACACCAGAACAATGGTATTGAACAGCTGCTATCAAGTAACAGAAGAAGTGGACCAAGAAACAATGCAAGAAGAATAAAAATGATGGCAAACATGAAGTTGAGAAGGAAAAGACATCGTAAACCTCCTGCAGAAACGCAATCGGAACACTAAACAATCATTCGAATCATTCACGCATTTCATCAAACAGTTAGCAGGCATACAATTTAACGAATTTAGGTTTCAAATTATCAAAACGTACCTCTATGTGGAGCACACCAGCTATTCTCAACAACCTTTAAGCATCCATGTCTTGTTGAAGCACTATAAGCTACAGTAATCCCTGCAGATCAGTAACTTTAGCTGATTGATTACACACAAACCTGAAGTGCTGATGTAAAATATGTGCTTTAAATACAAAATTAACAGAGTAAACACTATGAATTGCTGATCAAATCGACAAAAACCCTAATTCTGATTCTTTCTTTCTGTTTCCAATGATCAAATCGAAAAAAACTTCTCACCTGCAACAAGGTAAGTCGCAGACAACAAGAACACGATAGCGGAAGGAACGAACACAATCATCCAATAGAAAGCAGCGATCTTTGGATCCCTTTCGATTGAAAGATCTTTGCAGAAAGGGCGGCTTTGAGGATCACTAGAAAAGACGATTTTGAATTCGATTGCAGTGGAAATGAAGATCAAAAGCAAAACGAAGATGAGAAATAAGATTGAGATGGGGCTTTGTAGCTTAATCGAAGCTTTGTGTTGGTCATGTAGGATCGAGAAGTTGTGTTTGGGCATGAATGTTTGTCGTAGAGCATCACCCGTAATTGCCATATTTGGAGATTGATGTGATGAATTATAAACCCTAGAAATTGAAGTTCGTTACGTCGGTTGGAGGAAACCCCAATATCTAACGACGTTGGATGACGTTCAAAATAGTATTTTTTCTGCTTTTTACCAAAAGGTTTATAGAAAATTTCTCTAGTAAGAACAAAAACTAAACAATCACTTCTCAATCATTAAATACTGAACCAATAAAAGCTCTGAACCATTAAGTGTTGTATCATTAAGAAGTCTAAACCATTAAGAGCTAGTATATCGTTTAACTATTCAAATGCAAATGTCTGACCAATTCAGATAAGAAGTCTTAACCATTCAACATTAGACCTCTTAATCATTCAGCACTAGTATAATACTTAACCATTCAGAGGTAAATGTTTGAACCATTCAGACATTTGTTCGCGAAACAAACAGTCTGAACCATTTAGACATCTGAACCATTAAGAGGTTGATTAAGAGACTCCCAAACAGCCCCTAAGATTACATGCATGTCTGATGATAAAATAACTCGACCAAAGTTAAGTAAACTGACCGTAAGTTTATACATAATTGTGTGTTTACAAAAGCTGGAGCTTTATATATATTCAAATAAAGTTTCTAAAGATTTTAATACAAGTTCAAGTTTTTGAAAAGACAAGCTAAGCCATAAGTTACGTAAAATTCTTTTAACTTTTATGAACCTTAAACAAACAAAAAAGTGTAACCGCATTTTATAGAAAAATAAAATATTCAACATACTTTAAAACACGGTACAATTTGTTGGAGCATATTTCAGAATTTCTAAAAAGTTTTATTTACTTTTGTTATGTATCCAGGCTTGAGAACAATAGTATAAATTTGAAAAAAAACATAGACAATTGCCTTTTTAATTAGCAAGCAAAATCATTTGACGAAAAATAATGTGATCAACCATTAGACAAACCAACCCATGTGATTATAGTTTAGTGTTGGTTTGCAATCAATATATAACTAAATCAGCCTCAAACCAAACCTACAACAAACAAATGTTAATGATTTCAATCAAACGACTACATTTCATAAAGGTAAGAGAAAAACATTTGTAGTAAAATTCTACAGATTATGTTAGTCATACTATTTCAACAAGATCACACACTACAAAAAAGAAATTCCATTTATTCAAAAGTATAAGGTATGTAGGAAAAATATACAAACACATAAATAATCCTTTCAGGTGCTCATAACATACCTATATACAAAAAACCCCAAAATATACATATACATGCAAATAGAAGAGAAAAAAAAAAAACCTTAAAGGACAGATATAGCCTTAGAGAAGAGTATGTAATGGCAATTATTGACGAAAACAAAACTGAAAGCTTGTTAGTTTTTCTTAGATTTGACTTTTGAAAAGTCAACAAGGTCTCCGAATAGCTTATCCTCTGGGTCTTGAGGCTTTCGGGATGACACGTGCACATAAGATGCATTAGCCATTGAAGGACCCGTGTAAACAGTGGTTGTTAAAAAGTTATCTTTCATAGGGATCCCAGGCATGCTCATGCCTATAACTTGTGCATTTTGTTGCTGAGCGTATCCATATCCATATCCATACCCGTAACCATAGGCGCCATAGCCATAAACCTGTCCCATTTGATTACCGTACATTTGTTGCCCAATCTGTTGAGGATACATGTATGCCATTTGCTGTTGCGGAATTTGAGGGGTGTACACTGGCTGGTTGTTCACTGGCAACATATGGTTGTTGATGTGTAAACCATGTGGTTGTGGGTACTGCTGACCACCGCCTACTAATTGATTTCCGGATGGTGGAGCTTCCCAGGGTGGTGGAGGTAGACCATTGCCTATGGCAGCACCTGTACCACAATATGATTCAAGTACTATTATTTATAGAGTAAATTTCATAAACCGTTCTTGATTAATGGAAATTACAGATTTGGTCCTTTATTTTGAAATTTTGCACACGAGTAGTCCCTTTGGATGGATTCCTGTTTCCTTCTCATACTAAGCCTCCTCATGTGCATGAAACGGTCATAACATTTTTCTATTCCACGTGTCACCGCATGATTGGTTGGTCTTTCATATTCTGTTTCCTTGTTTATTAAACACTATCTTTACGCAGAGCTTAAGGTTGCTTGACCCTGAGCTCAAGCCTAAAATGAAGCTTATTTAATAACCTTGTTTTTCTAGACAATATATCATATTAGTTATGGATTTGTTTGTGATAAAATTAATATCAAAATCAAGATAAAAATAAATATACCGTAGTGGTGTATCCAAATTTATGTAAGAACTTTAGAGATTAAAAGTTATATGAGGAAAACTATTATATTAAAATAAAAACAGAAAAAAAAAGTTTGTCACAGAATTATATTTTACTCAGCACCATAATGTTTCACTTACCAAATCCTGGTAAAGGTGGCTGCTGCTGCTGTTGTTGAGCCATATGTCCATTCTGTACAAGATTATTCCCTTGATTGTATTGGGCCCATGACTGATTTTGGGCAACATTTCCATTGGGATAAAATGATGGTTGTTGAGCTGACATATTTTGAGGTTGTTGGGCCCAAATATTTTGAGGTTGTTGGGTTTGAGGTGAAAACAACGGCACAAGAGCTAATGCATTCTGCTGAGATGCAGGAGTAGCAGATTGAGTTTCATCCACTGGTACAATAGCTAAGGAATTTGAAGCTGGTGGATCAAAATCATCTCCACTCAAAAGGTCAAAATTGGCATTGACTTTTTCAAGAGATGTTGACTGCCCATTGGTTGTAACAGGCTCAAGAGAGATCAAATCTGGCTCAGCACTGGCACCACTGGTAGATCTGCAGAAGAAACAATCTGATCAAACGGGTTGAGTTGACCCGTCAATGCTTTATAATCCAATTCTTATCATTTCCATAAATAATTGGCCCGATTAGAGAAACAACTATTACCATATGATCCAGTCAATCAAAGGTTCCTGTGTATTCTTTTAATGATTGGTACTTTAGATATCTGAAATAATTTAAGTAAATTGATTACCCGGTTTGTTTGGTGCGGGCTGCATCAATAGGAGGAGTAACAACAGGTACTAATGCTTGACTAGTTTCTGGATTTGACTTTTCAGGCTTTGACTTTTCAGATGAAGCTATAGGTTTTCCTGTAAGAAGTGCTTCATGTTTAGCTAGGACACGCTGTAAATCATCATTAAGCGCTAATCCTTGACATAATAGTGATTCATCCCTGGGACAAAAAAATAGAAATAAAAATCTGGACAGCAGAAAATGAAATAATGAAATTAAATGTGGAAAAAATAAAATAGGCAAGACACATAAATTTTCAACATATTTACCTATGACTGGATTGAATGGTTTTATTTTAAAACTCGAATAGGTTATATGTGTAAATTGAAAAGAATTAGCTTAAATGGTAACAGGTCAAACGGGTCTGAAGTCTGACTAGCGTGAAAGTTGGCTAAATGTAATTTTTGATGTTTACAAACTCGTAAAGCATTTTACCCAAACATTTCGATTTTTATAGTGATAGTTTCATTGCAAAGAATATTTATTAAAATTTAATAAAAATGGACAAAAAGGGTTCTGGTCTTACGATGTCGAGTTAACCAGGTGTACCAATCTTTTCTTGTATGTACGACATTGTTCCACCAAGTCTACAAGAACCTCTTGCCTAAGCCCCTGATTCCCATATGCAATTTGGAAAATAAAAAGAAACGAAATTAATAAATCCATTTACGAGTGCTTATAGGGAAAAAAAATTAAACCTTTTGATGAGTTAATAATTACAGCTCCAGCTGACAAATTTACCTCTTTCTTTTCTGGATCTACTGCAATCAGCATTTCCGCAAGGACATCCATGATACCACGTGCATTTTGCAATTCTGTCAAACTGAAAAGGAAAAAAAGAGACAAAGAACAAACAACTTAATCACCGGAATGTGGGTCCACTTAAAATTTTTTTGATTCATACAAAGATAAAATGGTTAGTTTTATATACCTCAGAGTTGGAAAATCAGGCTCCGCAGAATGCACTCTGGTTTCATTTTCCATTTCTGGATTATGCAGATTATGTGGAATTGATGATATTGGCTGTGTTTGCGGAGGTGTTAAAACGGGTGCCGAATCGGCTGATCTCTCTGGAAAATTTACCCCTAAACGCTGAAACACAATTCAGATATATTTAAAAGAAAAAACCAAAACTTAAAGGTTAAGTGTGCAGAAGAAGTTATCATAAAATTACCAGTAATTCAAGGTATGCTGCATAGTACTGTGGATAGCTTCCCCTTGCTCCTCCAAAAGCTTCTTGCCAAGTGTTAATTAGCATTAAAATCTTCTCTTTTACATGAAAATCAGGCTGCAATATTAATATTCAAAACTATGTCATTGATAAAATCAACAAAAGAGAGGTTTTGCATGAATAAGTTCATAGAAAAAACAATATTAACCTTCTTTTTCACCATTTTCACCATATCATTTAGCAAGTTTCTCTCAGCCACATGTATATGAACAATATCGCCACAGTTCTTCACCATTGTTTCCAATAGCTTAACATAAAGAAAACAAAAGAAGAATTAAGGAAGCGAATCACAACACATAGGAATAAAAATTAATATAAATATATTCTTCAGTTCGCATGAAACTATGCCAATGAGCTGCCAAACAAAAACAGGAAGTTTACACTTCTAGAATCCTAGTTGTTTACCCTGCCCCAAAATAGTTGAAAATTATTAAGGAGATATTATGTAACACTTATTGTCGCTTATTTGGTCACCCAGGAGAAGACCTCTTAGGAGATCACCCATCCTAAAATTGCTTCCACCAAAACAAGCTTAGTTGTTGGATCAGGATCCCTTATGAGCCCAATATCTCTCCTATCCATGGGTAATGGAGGATTGGTTAGGTGCTACATATTATTCTAAGCTAAGAATTAAAACAATTTCATGACTCTCAACAATAAAGATATGAAAAAGATTGTAGATAGATTTTGTGTTCTTACTGTTAAAGCAAGAAGCTGAACTTTTGGATTCTTGCTTCCCAAACGTTTTTTTATTCCTTTAACAACATCTTTTGCTTGCCTGCAAAATAATTCCAACAATATGACCATCCTATACATGAACTAGTGTACATATAAAAGCAACAATTGGTATATATAGACAATATAAAGGTGTCAATTTCGACCCATTTACTTATAAATGGGTTGATCCCAGTCATGTCTAATCTCTAACAGACAAACGTGTAAAATAAATAAATAAAAATATCTAAAAAACAAAGTAGTAAAACGGCTAGCGGGTTGTAAATGGGTTCCAATCAAGTTTTAAAGGGGTTAAACGTATAATAAACGATATTAAAAGGATTGACTTTATAATAAATGCCTTTATTTCAGATTTTATACCAGTTGGGTTGACATGTTTAATTACACAAGATAAACAAATAAACCAAAACATAATCAATTTCATTAAACATGTCAATTCGAACACGATAAGTTTATAAAAAAAAAGGTTAGATACAATAACCCAAAACCCATTTTTTCTTGATTGTTTTTGTATTTCATTTTGGTCAACAGATATGGTAGAACACTTGCAAGCCCTAGTTAGACTTAAGTCAAAGCCCCCCAAAACCACCAAGTTTGTGCCAACTTCCGGTCAACTCCATCCAATTTCTTACATTCTACTCATAATCACTGATCAAATCATATAATAACAACAATCAAACCAACTATCTTCGATTGCAATTCTATTTATGGTCCACTTAAACTAATTTCTTACAATAAAAAAGAACTGATCAAAAGGGATAAGATAGCATACGTAGGATCACGATTGCAGATATCACATATCTCCAGATTCATCGCCCAATCAGGACCTATGAGCATGTTGTTCGTGGCTCTTCCCACCATCGAATTCACCATTTTATCGAGAATTTGAGAATTCACCGTCGTTGATCGATCGGACTTCAAATTATCGGTTGATAATCTGCAAATTCGGATACAAAAACAGAAGCTGAAGACGAAAACAGAGAGATTATCGATCAAACAGTCAAAGTAGGCTGAGATTACAATGCACAAAATCACAAGTCAACATGATGAAGATGAACATATTGGAATGCAAAGTTATGTTATGACGTTGTATATCTCTAGAGACAAATATGGACAAAATGGAAGAAACTAAAATTCGGTATAATTAATCGCATAGTGGCCTATCCAAAAAGAAATTATATAAAAAGGTTATCATGTACATCATTTAGTTATAATTTTTTTTTCAAAACAAAATATGAAAGTACAGTTTAATATATGTTTTGGTGTGAATCATCTTGTGGCATGACCATTGTCGTAAATAGTGATTAAATTTGCTATTATGTATCAAAACCATAATAATGAAATAATATTTTTCCAAATAAACATTCAAACATTCTAGAAAACCGGTATTTTCTTGGTACATCTTGAGGCGTGATTTGTATTGACTTTGGACCTAATCTTTAGTTTCTGCGAATATATTCAAGTTTGTCATCTTTTTTTATCATTTCCAAACTCTACTTCTCCTCTACGAGTAATATATTATTATTATGTGGTTTATAATCTACATCTACTAATATTAGTAGAGAGAAAAGTGTTTATGCTCGTTGTTAGTTTCTTAAAAAAGATATTTTACTTGTTTATACTTTCCTCTATCAACAATTATGTAACGCATGCAAATAATTTGAAGCTTTCTGACTTGAATATCATAAAAAGTTATATGTACTTCATAAACTTGAAATTTATCCAAACCAACATGAGTTCAAATAAATTTCATATTCACCTTCAAAAAATCCACATACAATCACTCAAATATCAATTTCATAAACACCTAGTTTGTAGTCTAATAATATTAAGACGATAACTAAAGTGTCCTTTAAAAAATAAATATTAATATTATTTAAGCAAGCTACTATTTATTGCCCTTTAATCATAAGGGTACAACAAGAAGCTAATAAATGGTCCTTCACAGTTCACTCGTACAACACACTCTCCAAATCAAACTTTGACCAATATTCTTCACTTATTACCTCCACACAAAATCACCACCACTCATCCAACCTCTTGAGTCAAATCCAACCGTTCATTCTCCTGCAACATCTTTAACAACTGGGCACCCTTCCTCCTCCCTCGTGCACTACAATCCCCCTGCATCGCCAACATCACCACACGCGCCACCTCCTCCGGCGGTGCGAACCCCACCGCATCGCCACCAGCACCACCACCGTAAACCACCGCCAACACCCCAATCGCATTCTCCCTACCCCTGGTAGTCTCCATCCGCCGCATCACCTCCACCATCACCGGCCCAACCAGCACGTGTGCCCGTAGCTCCGCCGCCCCCTCCGCCACCGTGCACAGCAGCTCCAACGCCGCCAACGCCCGCTCCGCCACCGCACCTCCGCCCAAGTCCACCAGCGCCTCCACCACTTTCCCCACCGCACCCTCCTCCACCGCCACGTGTCGGTTGCACTCACCTAAACATAACGCTAACAACACCTTCGTCGCTGGTTTCGCCACGTGGTTATCTTTTAAACAACTCAATACTCTCCTCATCACCGTCGGTGGACACGCCACCGGTTCTCCGCCGTCCGTGGCGGCGCGTGGGGTGACCAAAGAATGCTGGAGCATGTAAATAGCTTTGATTTTGTCTGACTCTTCTCCTGTGCTGAGTTGCAGCTCTGCTACGTGAAAAAGCTCTTGAAGATCGGAGATGATGACGGGAGGTGGTGGTGACGGTGGCTGCGGCGGCGATTGGTGGCGTAATTCCGATGCTTCTGAAGATGGGTTTGTTAGGAAGTTTGTTGATATGGGTGTGTGGGAGAATCTCCATTGAGTGAAGCTTTGTGAAGTGTTGGAGGAAGAAGATGATTCTGAGTGCAGTTGCGTTGGTGGCAATGGCGGTGGCGGTAATGGTGAAAGTGGGAGCACCGGTGGGTTAGCGTTGGTGGGGCTGAGTACAGATTGAGTGCAGTGGCGGAAGATGCCGCAGGAGAAGAGTGTTCGCGGTGGTGGTTTGAGCTTAGGGTGGTGAGTTTTCATGGTGGCGACGGTGGTGGTGGTGGTGGTGGTGGTGGTGGTGGTGGTTAAGTAGGTGGTGAATCTTGAAGGTGCATGGTGAGTGTGTTATGGCAGGAAGCACATGTATGTATCGACCATATTGGCAGTGACAGTGGCAGTGAGTGCATTATGACACTTGTTTCATAATGATACGGAAAAGATATGCATGTTTTGAGTCACATGAAGTTACAATACAAACGTACAAAGGCTTTATTTACAGATCTGTCAAAAAGATTGGTTCGATGTTTTACTTCAGGAAAGTGGTTCAACTACTTCATGGTTTTTAGTAATCTGATACGTGAATTATTGGTTCTGTATCTATTTTTGTTCGTATTTCAAGCTATGATCTTCTTAAATGTATTTTTAAGTTATATGCGTGTTATGCTTTCTACGTCGTACGTGAGTCTCTGGTCATGTGTCTGATTTTCTTCGTGTTTATATGAACTTGTTAAATTAAAAGTCCAAAGCATTTAAGTAAAATTGATTGATTAATTGATTACTTGGATAAATTCCTTTATAATTTGCATGTATGATTTTATGATTTTTAATAATTTAATGTATATTATAACTTTATAATATATCTAATTTAATAATCATGCGTAAAATAATCATATATTAGTTTAGTATAACTGTTATAACAACCGAAAATCAATGTAACATTATTTAGTTGATTGTGTATAATATATGAGTACTATCATATCAAGCATTATAAAAGATTCTTTCATGATGAAGTAATATTTCAAGCTTTAATATGCACACACTTAAAAGTATTTATAATGAATTTATTATTTTTATCTATATAATTACATTAAAAATTATTTTTTTTATTTTCAATTAAATAATATTTTTTATATTATTATCATTATTTTTATCTCTTTTATTCACTCATAACTACTTTTAAAAATATAAAAAAGTTTATATGGATTGAACAATGATTATTCAAATATAACAATTAACAGTAATTTTTTTTTCTTCACTTACAACCATTCAAAACCATTTCATATATTATAAGAAACACACTCACATTTCACTATAAATGTTCGATAATTACATAATTAGCCAATAGTAGTAGTCATTTGAGTGATTTGATCGGCTTTGCATCGGAATGTATGATCATGTAGGCAAAGAAAACCTTGTATTGCCATGAGAACTTTACAATAGTTTATAAAACTGGGAGTTCCTTTAGTGGTTGGTTTTGTCAAATAAGGTCATCCATCTATTCATAGCAATCATTCAATTAATGTATTTTTAGATTCTTCAACTAGAGTTTTCTATACAAAGCGATGTTTTGAAAATCAGCATGCATCCCTATTATCACTACTGGTTTACTAGTGGAACCAACCGAACCAATCCATTTCTTTCAAATGCCATGGCCAGTCATGCACTCACATTCTGACGAATTGATAATGCCATACAATGCAATTCCAATGATTTTATGATTCTAAAACCTTTGGTATTTTAGATCATCATTATCAATAAAACTATATAATTACAAAATACTTTTATAACGATAGCAACTCATGAACGAAGCGCTCGACCATAGGGAACGAGCGGAATAATAATAATCTATATCTATATTATTGTTATATAAATAATCTGATAATTAAGGATACAATTATAATTTTACTTATTATTTAAGACATCTAATATAATTTTTTAAACATAAGATACAAGTCATATGTACAATAGTTCTTAATTCACCCATATTTAATAAATCTATGGCAATTTATACCTTTTTTTTTAACGGTCAACGAATAATTTATACCTTATTTAATATACATTTATTTTAAGTATTATCTTATATAATATTTTAAATTAATACTAAAATATATACATTTATTATTTATATTTTTATAACTTAATACTATTTGATTTTAAGTATATTATTTTATTCAAGCACTTAGAGCATTTACAGCCCGTTCTTTATAATTATGTGAGTGTGTTCTCTATATTATAAAAAATGATTATTAGTGCTTGTGAGTAGAGGATAGAAAACATGTTACTATTCATCTTTATATTTTGTAAAACACTATTCATCTTTATTAAAATTTTAAGAGTTAATCTCGGTTTTTGTCCCTCAGTTTTGCAAATTGTCTCCACTTGAGTGCCAACGTTTATTTTGTTTCTATTATTGGCCTGAGTTTTGCAAATCGTTTCTATTTTCGTCCTTTTGACTAACAGTGTTAACATTTTCTGTTAGATTTTTTTAAAATGACCAAAATACCCTGAGGGCTATAAAAAAATATCACAAACTCACTTTTCAATTTCATCTCGCTCTTATTCATTCTTCTTTCTCCACACGCCACCGCCACCACACACCACCACAACCACACAACACCGCCACCACCACATAACACCGCCACCGCACACCATCGCACCTCACACCTGCACTACACATTACCGTCACCACACACCAATGTCGCACTGCCACCATACAACACCACCACCACACACCACCGCACGTCACACCACCGCACCTCACCCCACACCGCCACCACACAACACCACCACCACCACACACTACCGCACCTCACACCCGCACCACACACCACTGCCGCACCACACACCACTGCCGCACCACACACCACTGTCGCACCACCACCACACCTCACACCACCGCACCTCACACCCGCACCACACACCACTATCATCACATACCACTGCCGCACCGCCACCACACAACACCACACCTCACACCACCACACCACACATCATCCATGAAAACATTGTCTCCTTCTGCAAAATTAAATGCTATTACACCTAATTCACCTTCCAATTTCGTTTCTTTTTGTGTGTCTCTTCCAAGAATAACCCTCCTCTCGAAACCCTAATCG
>BJCM01000736.1:0-10869 GCA_018326385.1 Flaveria bidentis | reverse complement strand
TTCAGCAGAGTCAGTCAGATATTAAATCAAACAGCCAAGTTTCAGTCATATGCAGACTCAGTCGAAACCTCTTACTAGGTCAGTTTCTGACTCAGTCAGATCTTAATCACTCAGCACAATCAAATAGCCCCTTAATTTTAGTTTGGATATGAGACAATGAATGGAGGTCTATTTTTGATATAAATTTTGTTTGAAAAAATAGTCGGGTAAAATATAATACGTTTTCATTCAACAATTAAATTCGAGTCACTAAATCCACGTATTGACGTAAATCTAATTCAAAAATGACTCGGGTCGATTGTATTTGATACTTTATTACGACACGTATGATATTACGTATGATGTCGGGACAACATGCGGCGGGTAAAATGTTAGTTTTTTCTTAACTACAATAGGCGGTTATGGGCTTAAAAATCGAGAAATAAAAGAAACAAGCCCACAAAAAAAAAAGCCCAACGTAAGATTCACGCATCTAAGTCGGCTAAACCTCCAACCATATATATCGCCTTACCCCTTAACAAAATCACAACACGCAAACATTCAATCTCGAGAGATATCTTCTTCACGCTCTCACCGTACAAACCCTAATCGTTTTTTCTATCAAAATTCGTTTGATCGCAAGAGATCCCTTCACTCGGGTTCTTTAGATCTTCACTAGGTCTAATAAACCCATCGATTTCATCTCAAATTTTAGGTTTTTTGTCTATTTTTTTGCTAAATTCTTTCGATTCGATCTCGAGGAAACATCCACGATGTCTCGGTGCTTTCCGTACCCTCCTCCTGGTTATTGTAGGAACGGAGCTTCATATGAGGCCTTGATCGAATCGATTAAGGTTTGTTGAGAAGGCACTTTTGAGATCTGTTGTGTTTGTATGATGATCTATGAGACAATCGGGTTTTGTGTCTGTATGTACATGTGGCTATGTAGTTTAGCATTAGACAGATACGAATATGCGATGTGTATGTAATACTTGTAATTGATTTGAAGAATTAGAGGGTTGCGTACCCGCTGGTATGAATTTGTGTGAACCACGATTCTTTGGATACTTGGATTATTGGGTGTATTTTTAGATGAATATCTGAGTATGATGTGATCTGTAAGAATCATTTTTAGGTTTTCTTTGGTGGATTGCTGTTGTTCAATTGAATATTGCTCTTTAAGAGGATCAAAGGGACGCTTAGGGTCATTTGAGGATTTTTCGTTGAAATTTGGTACTTGGGAGTTCAGAATCATCTAGTGTGACAGAATAGTTTTCCACCGAGGTGGTGTACAGACTCTAACATCTTTGGGTTGAGTGTAGACCAAGTGGCTGGCACTGGGTGTGAAAGTTGGTTCATTTGGAACATGTTTGATGCTAGATTATAAGCATAACTGCTTCCAGTGATGTTAAGAGTTGAGATACTGTTTGGAAATAAAGTTTATTCCTGTAGTTAATATTTTTGGTTTATGAACATGTAAGAGCGAATAATCAGTAATGGGGTAAGGCTGTAGTTTTAGAACAAGCATGATGGTGGAGCTGTAGGTGATGAGTGCTAATTGCTGGTGAGTTTAAGATAGGGAGGAAATTAATAATTAGAGATGGGGTTACTGTGAATAGATCAAGCAGGATGGTAAGTGTTAATAGAGATGAATGTTAGGAATGTATTCAGTGCTTTGGTGGAATTAGTTTAAAAAAAACTGTACAAACGTAATATGTTTATGGTTGGCTTCCAATGTCATGCAGGACTTGATATTTAGACCTCTTGTGATGCTATCTTGGTTTGACCATCTTTAAAGCTATTTACCCAAAAAAACCTATGCATTTTTACTATTATGATATAACTTAACAGAAACTTGAAAGATTAACAATTTCATGTATTCAAAAAACAACTTTTCAGTTTATGACACTTTAAATTGAATAGTTTGTATGCCCCTAAAGAGGTTAATGCTGCTCTCTAATTGAATTGCTGACTCTGGTCTTTTAGTAAGTCATGTTCCTTAAATATTAAAACTAAGTTGTTGGTTGATAAAATGTCAGATAACTTGCTTGTTTCCTGGGTATTTCTGATCCTGAAAATTTTGAGCTAGGTTAACAATGTGTGTGGCTTTTTAGTAAGAACTTTGTAGTAATTTTTAATGGAAACTATTGTTCTATCTTGATCTTGGTTGTGATTCGTGGTTAATCTTTAGGTGTGATCATTTCATCAATTATGTATTGCACTTCATATGGAAAATGGTTGCGCCTCTAGGATCTTACATTCTGACCACTTTACATGATTGGCAAATAGCGTTGTGTTGCTATTATGGTTTGTCCATATCCTATGTTCATGTTGGATCTGAATAATTTGTTCTGGTGCTTAATTAAAGCTCCAGAAGGAAAATGATAAGGCCAAGGCAGAGAGGAGGAAAGAAAAGAAGGCAAAGAAAGAAAAGAAGGAGAAAAAGGAAAAAGAAAAGAAAAACAGAAAGAATGATGAGAAAGTGAAACTACAAAAGAACCAAAGTCAGGATTCCCATAAGCTGCAACAGAAAGTTGATGGTTTTACAGAAGCCCAAATCAAGGGAACAAAGACCAACACTGAAGTATTGGAGAAGAGTGATTTGACTCAAGAACATGGTCAACCTATCAAACCATGCTACTCTTCTGATAGCACACAAAACAGTAACAAAAGGAGAAGAAATGATGATGAAGATGTTTTACTACCTGATGACTCCACTAGTCATGGTTGGTTGCATTTGTTTATGTCATCTTATTCTGTTCCTTTTGATGTAATTGTTCAAACAGATGCTAATCTTGCAAGATTCTTGATACCAATCAGGGAAATCTATCAAGATTTTAATACTAAAGAAGCACAAAGGATCTGATTCCAGCAATTCTGTTGAAGATGCAAAATCAAAAACTTTTCCATCAGTGCAGTCCTCCGTCGACAGAACCCTGCCTGTTTCAAATAACAGAAACAATGGTGTTCCTGCAACATCTGGAAGAGAAAACAATGCAGTACAACGGACTCCTTCAACTCAAACAAAGTCAAACTCAAGTTCTGAAAGAACGAAAGTTAGCAATCCAAATGGTGTTCATCTTGGTAGAGAACAGTATGCTTCAAGTTCTTCTGCAAGACCAAATCTTCCTTCTGGATCAAGAAAGAGTGACACGGAATCGCTAAAAAGTAGACAACAGCAACAAATCGCTAGTTTTGTAAGACCTGTTGTTCCTCGAAGTCAATTGGAACATGAGAAACCAAGTTCATCTGTATCAAGAAACATTGGTGTTCGACCTCAGGGGCCTTACTCTGACAGACAGCAGCAGGATCCAAGTATTATAAAGCCCGGGATACCCGGCCCAGTTCTAAGTAAACCAAGCCTGACATCTACTGGAAAAAGGCCCATTGGTGAGATCACAGTTCCTGGTAACAGCGGTGCCACAAAACTCGAGAAGAAGGAACACCAACAGAAAACGGGTCCATCGCGATCTGAGAAAAATATGCTGAAAAAGCATGCTAAGTATGAAAAATTGATAGGAAGTTGGGTCCCTCCAGTTTTTCAATCTCTAATGCCTGATGCTGTTGATGATGATGATTGGCTTTGTAGAAAGACCAAGACTGCAAGTTCATCAACCTCCAGGAGTGAAGTAGAGTCATGTCGTGAATCGGCATCAACGTTATTGTGGGAGCCGCGTGCACGCTACTTAGCGGAAGCTGATATATATGCTTTGCCATATACTGTTCCCTACTGATGTTCTAGATAAAGTTGTATATAGTTTTTGACTTGGTAGGTTAAAGATTAAAAACAAAAAAAAGAGAGTAGATTCTTATTAATTTGTTAAAGAGATACATGCATATGTATGTTTTGTGTTGGACCAATGGGTTCCCCCTTTTATAAAAGAAAAAGTTAAAAAGGCTTGTGTAATGTGTTGGGTTCAACTGTAAGCTAGATTGGGCGTTTTGTAGTTATTGGGTTGAAGTAAGTTTCTCGTTTAAATTTTTTTTTTATAATTTATTTTTTGGTTAGTTTTCATCACATAAACAAAGTGAAAAGTTTTGGAAAATTGATTAAAACGAATAATGCTCGCTTAGACCCACACAAACTCAGTTGGATTAAAAACATTCAACGTTAACATGTTACATGCAAAACACTAAATTCCCTAACAGTCAAAGAAGATTTTAACACCAACATGATGATGCAGTTCACCCTTAACGGCGGTACCCGATGAAATAAAGACATACCTAATATTCTTTTGGGTAGTGCCAAGGTGCCTACATAGAAGCATATGGTGTTGGTTTTCTAAAATACAAGTTGGAGGTATCCTTTGATTTTATAAATATCATCTTTATTGGTGGAAAAAGGAGATTGAAATGAAATTTGAAAGAATTTAAGATTCCGATTACAGAAACTTTAGAGGCGTTTGTTTGGAAAAAATAGAATGAAATTGATAAACTAATGTAATTTTCAAGTAAAATTATGTTTGAGTGAGTAATAAAATGTAAAATCTTAGAAAATTTTCACCATAAATTCCCTTGATTGTGGGATTTCAAATTCTCTTTCTAGGTGGAAGGATTTTGAAATCTCACAACCAAAAGAATTTGAGATGAAACATTCTCTTGATTTTTTCATCATATTACTCACTCAAACATAATTTTACTTAGAAAAATATATTAGTTTGTCAATTCCATTACATTCATTCTAATCAAACATCCCCTTAAATTCTATCGGAGTTCCAACAAAATAACAATGCATTTCTTATTTACATCACAGTTCTATTTTACGGCTGATTATAAATTAATTAAGAAAATAGATATAAAATCTCACAATTTAACCAAATAAACATTAAACAATAGAAAAACAACAGTGCAATTTGATAGAGCGTCATTGGGACCATTCCAGCAAAGCCACAATTGTTTTTAATATTTGAATACCTTTTTGGTCTATAGGTTGGCTTGATTCAAAACTCAATACTCAACGACGTCATAAATAATCTTAAAAATATATAAAAACTAATTTAAATATAAAATATGAAGTAGTATATGAATTTATTAATGAGATTGAAAAATATGAAATCTGGAAGTATACGAATTTATAAATGCCGTTTCAAAAGATATAATATATGAATTTATAAATGAGATTTTGAAAGGTAATGTAGTTTTAAAATTCTAATTTTTAAAATTCATGTCCAAGTAGTGATGCGATTGGCTTGCTCAACATGTCGACGCCATATCTTTTGACGAAAAATAAAGACGGTTGAAGAATAGTTTATTGAACTTGTGTAAGCAATTCTTTTTAAAGTTATCCCAAGTGTGGTTATATTTATATAAAAACATTAAATCTAACCAAGTTTTTATTCGGTTGTTCTAAGAATACTAAGTTTCAATTACGATTAAACTGATCAATGACCTTCTCTAGCCTCACAACATAGTACATTTGCTCGTTTTTTTGAACGGCTGGTTAGATTAGAAATTAGTAACACCAAGTTAGTATTTAATTACTAATACCAAAGTTAGAACTTTGGGCCTCCAAGAGAGACAAAGCCTCCCACACGCGCGCACGTTACACTGAAGTGCATTTGCTCGTTAACCACAATTTTGGGTCTCAAGCATGAGTGACCTTACGCTCTTTCCCTCTCCAATGTTCCTTTTTTTGATAAAACTAAAATTAAAATATGACTTGTGACAAAATGATAAAAAAAAATCTAACTTTTTTGAAATTAATTTATTCACTCACCTATGCGTACATTAGTATCCATTTATGAATTACAAACGTTCATAACCTAATCTCTATAATCTCCATGTCTTTTTTTAAAAAATGAATCCAAATAAACCAAATGATCATAACATGTTATATATCCCTCTCACTCACACGTTTTAATTTGTTATTAATGAAAAACATTTACCAATAATATTTTTTAAAGTTTTATTACATAATGTTGAAAATATTCATATATTGAAGGTGATAAGAAGGTGAAGAGAAGTGTAAATTGAATCGATAAGAACAAAATTACAGGTAAATAAATTAATAACAATTATAATTGTTACAAGATTAACATTTATTACAAACAGAAAATCAACATTAAAACATACGATTACAAATTGAAATCAGTAATGTGCTTCGCCAAGAAAAAAAACTCAGGCAAGAACACAGATTGCAGAAAATACAACACAAGAACCCTAATTCACCATTTCTGAATTAAAAACAGACAATAATATAAAGGAGACGAATAAAAGCATCAAATAACAGCCTTTTCCCCCTCTTTTTGTTCTTTTATGTGGCTACAGTACCATGCATAAACCAACAAAAAGTTGTCACTTTTATCAAAGGCGAAGAAGTCGCCGGAGACCGTCAGTAGCTCCGGCGTCGACGCCGGCCACCACCGCCGCAGCCTCGGCGGTGCAACTGAGCTTTGGCCGGAGTGAAAAAGTCGGCAAAGGCAAGCTGCTAGGCGGTGGAGAAGGAGTAAACACTACAGAACCTGAAAACTCATCAAAACATGCTATCGATGAAGAAAAAACCCTAGAAACAACATCCTTCGGTAGATCCTTCGGATCTGGTCCGATCATCTGATCTGTCGACGATTCCGACGATGGCTTTTCCGGCGGTGGCGCCACCGTCTCCTCCGTCGCTACCGGCGGAGTCAGATCCGCTTCCTCTCTCTTCAAATTCTTCTTCTGGTTCTTCGATTTCTTCGGCGTGAGTGAATGATCTCGCCCTCGGTTTTTCACGCTTTTGTTCATTCGAGGAGGCGATGATCGAGTATTATTGTTAGAACTACTATTACTACGGTAGATCTGCATATTTTGGTGGTTTAACCGAACTGAGATCGGAAGAGGAAGAAGAGGCGGTTGTTGACGGTGGTGGTGGAGGTTCTGCGGTGGTCTGAAAACTGAAACCGCCGCCGGTGGATACGAACGAGAGAGAGACGCCGGAGCCATCGGCAATAAACTACCTCCGGCGAAGTGACCGCCGGCGAGAAAACTTGCTAACAGCAAATCATCAGATGGATATGAGTATAAACTACGGTTAGTAACCAAATTCCTCTTTGATTTTCCGATCTGGTGCTTGTAATCGCCGGTTGATTTCATCATAATTGCTTCCATAATCTAACTCCAAATTAATAACAAACTAGTCAACAGATTAAGATTGAAACAACGGATAACAGATTTACGAGATGAATTTGTGAATGATCTCAAATAAACACGGATCAAACGCTCAGAAATCGCTGAAACTAATATACATAGATGATAGATCAAGCACACAAAATCTAACTAGTTAATTATGATATATGACTATTGAATGAAGATTAAATCATGAGGAAATTGATCGTATAAAAGGGGATCTGAGGAAGAAGACCCAAGATAGAGGTTTTGTTAGTTTTTACAGAAGCTGAATGAACCACCCGTACATCAACGCAAGGTATCTTTAAATAGTGGAAAATCTACAACGGCTACTTCTTTTATTATTTTATTAAAGGGGTCTATTGTTGTTTTTATTTAATATCAAAGTATAACATGAACGTATGACACATGTTTGTTATTTTATTAAGGTACTTGTTAGGGGATTTGTTATTTGTTTTAGATTGTTAGTGTCATGTTTTAAAATTGTTAAATTGTTTTGGACACTTAATAAATATGGTAGGAATTTATGTATGTAAACGTTCGATAAACTTTAGTGATCTATATCGGACTACTATGAGTTTTGTTGTAATGACGAGTATAAATGCAAGAATTTGTACTTTCAGAGTTTTAGAAACATGAATTGTTAGGTCTTGAATTGTTAGTAGCATCGATGGATCATAATCTATTAATAATCAAGTTGGTGTATGAATGAGACATGCATGCTTCTATTTAGCCAAACCATGACTTCTCAAACTTGGACACCTATAGCCAAAACACAAATTCATCACCAATCCAGGCCTTTCAGAGGCAAAATTCCATTAAACCCGAGGAATCTGCTCGCCGTCAACATCCCATAGAGGTTAACTATTTGCGTTCAACGTGGCTCTTATTAGTGGTATCGTCACTAGTCGTTCCCCTTCGTTTTTTTCTGCTTCCACCATGAGACGTTCATCCGTCTAATGCTACTTTATCTCATCTCTTCCTCCGCCTCTCTCGACCCTTTTAGATTCTCTCTCTAGAAACGATTGATGATTCAAGTTTCAATGGTTTTCTTTATAACTCTTTACTTTTCTTATAAACCTTATTTTACCCTTCCAAAGAGTTATAATAAAATCAGCCCTAAAAAAGTTCTAATAAAATCAAATCCATAATAGTTAAATTTTATAGAGCGTAAATTTCAAAGTTTAGATAATTTTATATATTTTTTAAAAAAATTGTTATTAGTTTTTATTTTCTTTTTATCAAAACTCTGAAGTGAAAAAAACATATCTAGATTTATCTATTCATACATACAAAATTTATATATAAACTAATAAAAATTTTATTAAAAAAATGAAATTTATGTCTATTGATTTCTTTAAATGTGACATTTGTGTACGGTTATGATTATGGTTATCCTGTAATTATCTTGTAATAATTTGATATAATGGATAGGTATGACCCAATCTGTTACCTCGTTTATTCCATTCCTATATTTTGTAATGTCATCTCGTTAAATCGAACTAGCACTTTAGTTATTTCTCCTAGTATTAAATATAATAAACTTGTTACACATATTTTATAAAAGTTAGTTATCGTTATTGATAAGGAAGAACATGATTTCATGTGTTTTGATCCATGAAATGATGTTGACATTCCTAAGCCATTAAGTAACATGAAATTGGAAGCAATTTGACATCTTATTATTTTCTTCTTCAAAATAGTTTAATATATACTCAAAGTTATATTACCTTTTTAAGCTAGTTAAAATTCAAATAAACTTTTTGCTTCTTTTGAACATCATTGAAGTAAACCAAAAAAAAAACTATCATATATCATCCAACAAAATCATAACCCTGCTTTTGAAAAGATCTATCATTCCAACCACTCATACCAAACTTAACCAATAAACAAGAACAAGATGGGACATCTTAAACATAATAATTAAACATCATCACCGTCGAATTTAACACTCAACTATTGGTCTCATAACACTGCAATAACATGAGCATACATTAGGTTTCAAATAATTCAGTAAAAGATTGTTCAAGTAATTTATTCATAGAAGATAACTTGTTACGAGGTTTTTGATGTGTTGATACGAATCTATTTGGACTTGTAGTCCTTTGTCAAATACGTTAATGCGTTTAGTTGAAGATTTTATAGTATTTGTACTTATGAAACACAAAGTATTATTACTTATTTAGATACATTCAATACAAAACTAATTTTAATTAAAGAGAAGTTCTTATTCAGAGATGTTCAATACAACTCTAATTTGATCACATGATTTAAATAAAAATTTGTATATGATTATCATAACTCACTACTTAAAAGTGATTTTGTATGTAACATGCCTTGTTTCTCTTATAATATTATTCTAACCATAACCATTAGAACCATATGCTCGATAAACAAGAACCGTAAAATTATAATCAAACCAATATCTGATTCCAATGAAACATATATAAAAGAGTAAATTGTAATTTTCATACATGTGTTTTGAGGTGTTAACAGGATCAGCCACAACTTAACAGTTTGCATACCTGAGTTTACGAATGCTAACACTTTACATACCTCCGACCATTTTTCGTTAAACAACCGTTAAATCTCCCCCCACGTGCTCCCCACGTGAGGGGTAAAACTATAAATTCACCTAATTAATTAATATTTTAAGAGTAAATTACATTTTTCATACATGTGATTTAAGGGTGTTAACAGTATCAGTCCCAACTTAATAGTTTGCATACATGAATTTACGAATGCTAACACTTTACGTACCTCCGTCCAATTTTTTGTTAAAAAACCGTTAAATCTCCCCTACGTGCTCCTCACGTGAGGGGCAAAACTATCAATTCACCCAATTTATTAATCTTCCACCGTCGGTAGGGTACCGACGTGTTTATGCCATTTGTGTTCCGTTAGTTTACAGATTCTGATATTACTATCCAAATGAGATGTGAATACTTTTCCGTTATAAAACGTTAAGGATTTGACTGAACCTGATGAGAAATCGTAGACAGTGAAAGTCTCGATCATAGAGAACGACGTCATGTTGAATATGTGGATACGGTCACCCGAGGTGGCGTAGAGGCGGTGGTTGTTGAAGGCGAGGTGGCTGATGTGGGCGGCGAGGTAGAGTTTGAGGGCGATGAGGAAGCGGTGGGAGACAGTGAGTTTGAGAGTATTCAGCGAGAGGTTTTGGAGGGATGGGATGGAAGATAGGGTTTGGAGAGAAAGGTTGTTGTAGAGGCTGCTCACGGTGAATTGACAGTTTTGCTCCTCACGTGAGGAGCACATGGGGAAGATTTAATGGTTGTTTAACAAAAATTGGACGGAGGTACGTAAAATATTAGCATTTGTAAACTCAGGTATGCAAACTGTTAAGTTGGGGTTAATCCTGTTAACACCTCTAAAACACATGTATGAAAATTACAATTTACTCTTAAAATAATTAATAAATTAGATGAATTGACAGTTTTGCCCCTCACTTGAGGAACACGTGGGGGAGATTTAACAGTTGTTTAACAAAAATTGGACGGAGGTACGTAAAGTGTTAATGCAGGATCGTTGAAGGCTTGCAATTTATAACACAACAACACAATGAGGAGAGTAACTCAAACTCAATCAAACAGTGAACTGGATTAACCACACAGGATGATACTAAGAACACAAGTAATTATATGAGACAGAACCAAAAGAACACAACACAAGGAAATGGTTTTTCAAGATTGCAGTATATTGCTTTCTCAGGTTCTATTACAAGCGTTACAAAGCATTATTAAAGTTACAAGAACAAGAGAATAC
>BJCM01000735.1:0-13524 GCA_018326385.1 Flaveria bidentis | reverse complement strand
TAAAAAAATAAGAGTAATAATAAAGAAATTTTAAAAAATGTCAATTTTTTTAAATAAAATTTTTGATTTTCTTTTGAAAATAAATTCAAAATATTAATATCATTATTTTATTACTTATAGTTTTTAGTTATACGTAATTTAAATCATTTTTTTATTTTAAAATGTCGTTTTAAATTTAATTAAAGTTTTATTATATTTAATATTTGATTTTATCCATGTATAGATGTGTTTGTTTAGTAAAGCAAACTAAGTGGATGTTTGAGATTACTTTTTGAAAACTCGAAAAAGTTTTTGAAAAGTTATAAATTTTAACTTTTCAAAACTCTTTTTAAAAAGTCAAAAGTCCGGGGCTGTTTGATGTTAAAGATTCGATTAGAAACGACTGACCAAGTAATAACATTCTCCAAAATTAACCAGGTAAGATGAAAAATATACATGAGTCAGTGGTGAAGGTCCGAGTCAAAACTCAAAACACACACGCCGAGTCAAAACTCAAAATAGACATTTTGACCGGGTGAAAGGAGTTCTAAAGTTCTCTCGTAAGGGCGAAGGTCCCCGAGTCAAAACTCAAAACACACACGCCGTCACAACAAGTGCGGCGACGGCGACGGCGACGGTGACGGCGACGAAGCGTTGGATGATATCAGCGTTACAACGGCCGAGGTCGGTGGACGCAGAACTACAATCTCGAACTTCTCCAACGAAGTTCGTCGTCTTTTCAATGGAGAATAATAATAATATTATTAATAATACAAACGCAAAAGTCCCCCAAACCAAAGGCTATTTGCACTACAATCACACCGATTCTTGCAAGTTCTCAAGATGGACTTCCAGGTAATTCTCCTTTCTTCTGCTCGTATAAGTTCATAAGAAGCTTAATTTATATTATTTTGCTGTTTTTCATCGGTTTTTTGATGTGATTGTTAAGCGAATTCAAGGTCTGAACTTTGAGATAACTTGAACTTTGATTTCTCGATTACTGTATGCGTATGCTAGAGGTAGTTTTGCACTTTTTGTGAAGTTGATTTAACACCATGATTATCATTTTGTCTTTTGCGAATGTTTGAGATTTAGACTCAGTGGCTGTTTAAAATGTTTGAACCATTATGTGCCATTAAGAGCTAGGTTTAACTATTCAAATTCGTCGAATAAGAGTTCTTAACTATTCAGGCAAATGTCATTCAGACATTTGTTCGCGAAACAAACAATCTGAACCAACCATTAAGTGCTGAACTATTCAAATATTTAGGAGGTTGATTAAGAGGCTGCCAAACAGCTCCTCAGTTTTAACTCTGCTTATGACTTTATGCATTGGAGCCTTGGATGGAGTAGCCTTCGACTCACCATCAGACTAAAAAATCCTCTTTTTATTGCTACTGTCGAATCTCAATTACCCATTTTCTAATGTATCATTAGCTTTTAAAGAGTACATATGGTGAAAAGATCCTGCCCTTTGACCCTGCACAAAGCGGAAGCTAAGTCAAACACATGATATATCCATTAACTAAGAAATATAACTTTACGTAAAGGGAAAACCCAGTGCATAAGGCACCACATAAGCGGGTTTCAGGGGGTGTCGGACTGTCGGGCCTCTTGCGCTTGATGTACATGTTCTTACCTTACATTTATGTGAGAGGTTGTTTCCACAAAGATAGTGTTACATATTTACATTAAATCATATTATCACTTACCTATTTTGTAAGTTCTGATGATATATTTTTTGTCTTTCTGATCAGGGAGTCTTATGTATTCATGTATGCGAGACCATGGGAAAAAATTGTGGACTTTTACTCGAATGTGGTCAATTGTCAGAGTGCATTGCATCAGTTGTTTGGAGCCAAGGTTAGTATCTGAATATTATGTGTTCTTTAGCCACTTCAAATCCATAGTTAAAGGACACGCTTTCTCAAATTATCGGTATAAACTTCGTAGCCAATAAAAGGCCAATGGAAGGACCATGATGTTATCTTTGTAAACTAATATTTGTACCTGACACAAAGGCAAAGTGTGACTTAATACTCTTGTTTTTGGAGTAGAGGGAGTATATAGATAAAATAGCAACACATTATAACTTTTTTTTGTTGTTTCAATATCTTAACCATTTCATGAGTTTATGCTTACTAATATATTTGCAGACTCATCACATTCCTGATAATACTGCTGTAGAACCTTCTGATGAATCTGAAATTGTTATCACTCCATCCCAAAAACGGGCTGGAAGATGGGCACGAATGAATTTCAAGATAGTCCTGTCATATCATGGTGGATCTTTTGATGGGTGGCAGAAGCAACCAGGCTTAAGTACTGTTCAAGAGTAAGATGTTTCCTATTGATTTGTCATTTGTTTTAACTTAGTGCCAATAATTTAAATTAACACATCATATATAAACATATGTATATTTACTAGCTAGTGTTTTTCTTACGACTTGTGATATATTTTACTGGTCTTTTTTATATGACATATGATATAATAAAACGATAAAACTACATGTATATATCCTAACAATAGTCAAAGCAGTTTGCTTTCTGGGTATCATTATAGAAGACATATAGATCTACTTACATAAATACATAATCAGTCCTGTTAAAAATGTGTTTATCTCTGAGTAGAAAGAGGTCTGAAGAGGTTTCAACATCCGTAGATGGAAAAAATGAACACTCAGAATCTGGAAAACCTTTTACTGAATCAGAGATCACAGGTTTTATGTAAAAACAAACACCAACTAAACAAACAAGCCATACAAAGAGATCCCACATTATTGTGTTTTATGCCCATATGTTGTCCAAAAATGTATATATAAGCTAAGAAACCACATAAAAGTCATAAATTATATTCCTTCCTGTATCAATCCTTATCGAAAACTCAATCTTTATCCACGGGGAGTAAAAATCAACATGGGCCGTCAAAACTAAAGAACCAGACTTGTCTGGTCAGGAACCATATTGGGTTTGGATTTCAGTTCAGGTTGGTCGGGACCAAAACCTTAACAACCATATATGCATTGGAAAAGATACCCAAACATGAAGAAGTCATTTTATAATTAGATTGGAAGTCATCCTAAGATTTATAATTACATAATTCAGGTCAAAATAAGATAAAAAAATGTTTCGTTTGTCACACCAATCATCCGGAGCTGAAGGAAAAGTCAAATTGAAGAAGACAATATCAATAACTACGTTACTGATGGAATAATGAAACATGAATATAAAGTTCCAAATTACAACAAGAACCATCTGTATGTGTGCATTATTTGGAGACACTGGTGGTCTATATATAAGATCTTTTAGGTGCATGTTAGGACGAAGCCAAACAAGACAACACTAATAAGGAAGCAGAAATGAGCTGTAGCCTCCTAACTCCATCCCTACAATTGATTAAGTGAACTTACTAAATTTTCAGCTGAACTCCTGTTTTTAATAACTGTATTATTTTATTAACATATAAGAAATCTGATTCTTTTCAAGTAATAACTTACAATTCCTGATGGAGTCTATGATTTTTATATCAAGACCAAAAGAGACTTTCACTGATGAATAAAGAAAAATTCGTGGCACTCTAGGGTGTCTTTCTTATGTAAAACAAATACAGGGCCACAAAAGAAAGCCACTCCATCGTCATTCAGTTTTTGTGGCTGATTTAACTCCGTACCATCTTGAAAACACATCTTTACTTATTAGATATATAGAAGATATATATTCATACTTGCTACAATTTTTATTACTTGTTCTACACAGAGTGATTGAGAAATCTCTTGGGAAGTTTGTTGATGAAAGGAAAGCTGGATTACTGAAGGATAAAGGTCTGCCACTTGAAGGCCATGCCGTTGTTGCTGGAAGAACTGACAAAGGGGTCACTGGTTTCCAACAAGTTTGCTCTTTCTGTATGATCTTTTTTTATATTTTTTGTTCAACAAATGAAACAACAAGCTTCTAACTGCATGTGCCGTATAATATCACTATAATTTTCATGGTGCCTCTTTTTAATTTATTGTTCATTTACAACTGCCATTTATGCATGTCAAAATTAACTATCTGTGTAGCTTGTAAAAACTAAAAACTAATAATTGCTTAAATGTTTAGATACTTGGAGAGAGGATGTTAGACCTCAAGATATTGAAGATGCAATTAACAGCACATCGCCAGGAAAGCTTAGGGTCTTATCTGTTTCTCAGGTATTAATAGTTAAATAGGTGGACCAGGCAGGTTGTTTAACATGAATCTGTTCGGGTCAAAAGATGTATTTTGGTAACGGTCAAATCAGGTGAGGTTTGGGTTGCAAAAACATTAGTGTGCAAATTTCTAACTTCATGAATAACCAATGTGTCAAATATGAAACTATGTTATGACGATAATAATCTGGTTTTTGTATTATAGAGTTGGAGGTTTTATGCACTGAAAAAAACCAGTCAAGTTCTGATCCTTTTGCTTTGAATAGACTTCTTTATTTTGCCCGTCTGACCCATTAGAAGTAGAACATAACCTACGTCAACCCATTTATAAATGAATGGGCCAATATTCTCACCTCTAGTTATCGGTTATTGTCTGTAATTTTTTCACCTTGAAATCTTGATATGTTAGTTATTAGTTTATTTGCAGGTACCACGTACATTCCATCCTAATTTCTCTGCAAAATGGAGGCGCTATTTGTATATCTTCCCTTTGAATGCTGGGGAGACTAGTGAAGAAGATGCTACAATAATTTATGATGATAAGACTAGTGACCAAAAAAATAATCTTGATGATATTGTTATGGAAGGAAATATAGAGTCAGCAGTTGATGATGGCAAAGATGATGCAGAAAGTATAGAAAAACCAACAAGGTTCAAAGTTAGCAAGGTTAACAAGCTTCTGCAACAATTGGAAGGAAAATTATTGTCTTACAAAATGTTTGCACGTGATACAAAACCTGCAAGAAATACGTAAGCTTTATACTACAACCATTAAATCATTCTTGTTTTAAAAACGTTCTTTCTCTAACTGCATAATTAATTTTGTATTACAGTGGTCCTCCAACAGAGTGTTTTATCTTCCATGCACGAGCCACACAAGTAAAATTACCACTGGATACAAAGGTTCTTAATTTTTTTGGTGTTTGATTATGTGTATATATACACTTCTTCCTAGAATTACATGCCTTACTAACTGTTTTTCCCTTTTTCATGAAGAAAGAAGAATATCTAGAGGCGATGTGCATTGAATTGGTTGCTAATCGCTTCTTACGCAAGGTATTATACCTAACTTAGACAATCTTATATCCCTATGTGTGCATTAAATCCAATATAATATACCTTGCCAAGACTGCAACAGTGCAACCAGAGAAGCTTTATGTCTAAGTACAGGTGGCGCATATAACAGATTGGGTAACAGGACAAAATTGCTACCTTTTGGTATGGGTCAGAATGGGGTGGAATGGGCCAGGATGACCCAAATCACTTTTTGTTCAATTGCGCTTACATAACCGTTAAATATGCTTGCAAGAAATTATATATTTTACAGCGATACAGGTTTATGAATAAAGCTATTTAGTAGGTTATATGCATATGCACTTTGGACAACTTTTGACCCGTTTGACCCTTCAGACCCATTTGACTAGTTAGATGTAAATACAACTAAATGCAACCGTTCGCAAGTAAATGGGTCAAA
Organism: Flaveria bidentis; assembly: GCA_018326385.1. NCBI lineage: Eukaryota > Viridiplantae > Streptophyta > Magnoliopsida > Asterales > Asteraceae > Flaveria > Flaveria bidentis. The sequence continues at coordinate 7,881 of BJCM01000735.1, read as the reverse complement.
TTGCCCCTATCAAAGGACTTTACTACATACAGAAATGCATGCATTTGTAGAACTAGAAACACACTCTAATTATTGGTTATAGGAAGGAAAATACCGTTTAAGGATTAATTGGGTGTTGATGATTAACAGATGGTTCGTGTTCTTGTGGCAACATCAATACGCGAAGCAGCAGCTGGTGCTGACGATGATGCTTTGATAAAGCTGATGGATGCCACATGTAGACGTGCCACGGCCCCACCAGCGCCCCCTGATGGCCTTTGTCTTGTTGATGTTGGCTATAACAACTTTGATTCTCAAACTTGCTTTATCTTTTAAGGTAAACTATGTTCAGTATCGCCGGACGATTTTCCTTTCAAACTGATTGAATTGCAAATTTCAACATGTTTACCTATGATGGGTTGTGTAAGGGGTCAAATAGAGGAATGGTTCAAACAAATTGAAGGTCGTCTAACGTCTATTTTTCACGGTATGCACGCGCACAAGCTCCTAAGCCAGTCATTTTATTCAAAGATCTAGATCTTTATTTTAATAATAGTGTTTGTGTGATAATTATAAATGATTCCTTATTCATAAAAAAATGGACAAAAATGTTTCTCGTCAACATAGCCAAGACCTGTTTAACCCTAAACCCGATTTGACCATTACCCAACCCATTTGACCCGCCCAACTTACCACCTCTATGCATATCCAACACAAGTAACATTATGAATACTATACATGCTTTCAAGCAAACTTTTTATGAGCAATTACCTTTAGTATCAAGGTTACTTTGTTTGAATTGATAATTGAGTTACATCCCTCTGGTGATCATTGTGTTCTTGATGAGAGCAAACTAAAGTGTAGATTTATTGAAAAAAAAACTATATTTTTGTAGTAGACTTTCCCAAGGGCCATTCTATTCAGTATCTGGTTTTAAGGTGCCTTCTGCTTATCGGGTCTAGTGGCAATATCGGTGGGTTTGGGTGGGTTAGGTATCGGTCAAATGCGATTTAAAAAAGCCAACTTATTCCAATATTATAACTTTATTGAAGAAACTGATTGAGGAGTTTTTTTTCATCAGAAAACACTTTGGCTGACTTTCAACTCATTTGTCCTGTTTTCTTTTTAGCTTAAGTTTGTATTCTGTTTGACCCATTAGTGATGAACATAACCTGAAACAGAATTCTCACATCTAGTGATAATATCATAATATTACTGCTTTTTTTCTTCTAATTTATTACTACCTCTTTTTATTTTCTTTAATTCAAGAAAATATAATTCATGCTCTTGTTTGTGAAGTTCTTTTGGGGGGCAAAATACCAAAACCCAAAAGAAAAAAAAACAATCGTTGAACCATTCAGTGAGCTAAATAATTAGAAATTTAAAACTTTACATGATATATAGTCAAGTTTTATGAACCTCTTAAATTGCAGCTTTATGTTCATCATTTATGGTTTGATTTGGAAAAGTGGATGGTCAGCTGGTTTATTGCCAAGCATATAATTGTTACTATCGGTCGGTTGACCCGTTTCACTTTTGTCCAAGAAAATTAATTTTTCTTATACATATTTATTGTGTCAAATATGCTTTTATCAAAAATAATATTATGTCAACAACAATCTTGTATAGTAAATAAAACGGTTTAGGAGGATCTATACATACACATTGGACGGTGAAAACTTAACACAAACCTGAATTTGTCCAATCTTAGGTAAATGAGTTTAAAAAAAAATTCTGTACTATATTTTTGTGGCAACTGGAACTTGTTTGAAAACGCACGCCACATGCATGCTAACTAATGCACAAGGTGTAATGCAGCTTGTAGTGGACACGTGGCCTTAAAGAGTGTTGAAAGCGAAAAAACTAGCGAAAGCTGATTCGAGGCGTCTGATTGAGGACTTGACTACATATTGTGTTCAAAGTTGGTTGATTTTTAAAATTAGGTTTTAAAAAGCATGTTCTTCAATCAGATGGAGACTCATTCAACTGATTCAATATTATCACATAAGTTTCTGCTATATAAAATTAGGTTTTATTATTATTACTATTATTAGTATTCTTATTGTTAATATTATTATTATTTGTTTGTTCTCTTTTATTTTTTTTTATGTTAACAAAATTATATGGACCATCAATTATAAAGTGGGTCCATCTTGCACAAAAATACCAACTATCATTACTCTTGTACAAAGGTCTTTTCAAAGGGAGAGATGCATGGTCCCCAATGCCCTTTGACATCTCCAATTTCAAAAAAACACATCAATTGCAGATTACCTGTTTTTTTTTCTTGATTAATGTAAATCATTATTCTTCAAGATTTGTGATTAATCATAGATTTTTTGAACTTCATTTTTCTTGATGAACCTTTTAGGTACACATTACTTCATATGTTCTATCTTACATAACTTTATACACACATCAAATCTTCAAAAACTAAAGTAAATGTGTTCATCCTTAGGTTCTTATAATATTAGGCCATTTATTATACCCTTGCTGCAAACTCCATGGTGCAAATGTGTTAGGATGGCCATGAGCAGGAACACTGTGCTGCTTACCACCGTACCATAGCTTCCCGCCTCGCGGGGATGACACCACCGCAAGAGGGGACTCTTCCCCTGTCTTTTCTTTTTTATTGGTTTTTTTTACTGTACGATAATGGTAAAGTAATTTTCTTTTGTTTTCGATAATAAAAAAATACCATATTACATATATAGCACTTTAAGCTTTACAAACTCTCTACTATTTTATCTTTATAAACTTTCAATTCTTTCTATGATTATCTAAGGTTGTGTGACTCGTAAAGATTTTACAAAACAAAAACACAATAAGTGGTTATTCTTTAAATGCAAGTTTTCTAGGAGGGCAATTTAAGGCTTATATACATTTAAAATTCATAGTTTAAATCCCAACTTATAACCTCTTGCCAAAATTTTAATGATTTTGGGTTATGTTAACAAAACAAGAATAAACACATGCAAAGCTCTGACTAATGCATAGTATAAGAGGGTGATTTACTTACACTGAGACATCATTACTAGAAAATCTATAGGATCATACCAATATAGAAAAGAATGTTTGAGATGTAGATTTTTCAGAAATGATCAATTTGTATAAATATAATTAAGAACCCTAATCAAGTAGTTATGACTCCATCCTACTATAGTTAGACTTAAAACACATCCAAACTCTATCTAAAAAAATTATTTAGTTTTCTAATTCATAAAAAAACTTGTTTTATGGTTTATTTGAGGGTTAACCATAACAAAATGTCAAAATATAATAAACTCAGGCACACGTTGAATGTGTATAACAAAATGTATAGGTTTCACAAGTTTTATTGTATTTTAAAAAGTTTACCTTAATTATTACACTTAAGAGGGTACATAAATTAATAATCAGCTATTAATCTAAAAACTAATAATTATCACAAGTTAAATATATGTTATAATCATTGGACACTCGTACCCAAGTGGTGTTGAGTTTGAGTCTTAACTTGTGTGAAATAGATTTAGGTAGAAGTAAAGTAAGGTTGTATTAGAGCCGTTTAAGAAATTATATGTTAATTAAAATGCAAATCCCACAATAAGTTATTAACTTATAATCCCTTAAATAAATTTACAAGACTAGTTTACCATACTTTTTGATACTCACTTTATAAAACTCATAAGACAAAAAGATGCTACACACATTTTCATGTTTGTGTACTTTTGAAAAGATGTGGAATAGAACTTGACTATGAGGGTACATAAATAGAAACATATTTTTCTATATTTAATTACTCAAGCGAATTTTCGCACAAATTTATTTACTCGGTTATTATAATAAATAAAGAAATATCTCCAAGCTTTTTAATGAACAAATCTTCTTTTTATTAAATAAAAATGATGTCTTGTTGTTTGTCTTGAGGGGATCACACTTTGAACTCTTTAAATGGTCCCAAATTCCAAATGGACATCTTTCAAGAATATTGTATTGTATTCTTCTTTTTTGAGTCCAATAAGTGTTTCTATTTGTGTGGACATGATCACATGTGTAGTGGAGTTTTAGCATATATCACTCTCTATATGATACATACTTTCATAGAAGGGTATTATTGTCATTTACTTGTGATATGAAAAGCAAAATATTGACATGAGGGTCCGTTTCAATAAGAAAACCTAATAAAACTTACAAAAAAGGATGTCTTGCTATTAAACAATGATGCATTGCATGTCATGTTGCCATAATTTAAAACTCCACAAATGATATGCTCATTATCTTTTTGGTATTAAAAATGTTATAATATATTTTTATTTATTTAATTAAAGTTGGCACTTTGATTTCGATAGATTGATGGAGAGTTGATTGTTTAGTTAAAAGCTCATCTTTAAATCAAACCTTGAGTATCACTAATTAACACCTAAAGACTAATTTTGATAATCATCTCGTCAAAGTTCTGTGGTTTCAAACTTAATCATCTATGGAAAGTGTTGACCATATGCATTGAAGTTTAATGATCATGCCAAGTTTGATCATCCGGTCAAAGTTGAACAACCATCAAGTTATATCTTTTGACCATCATCAAAGTTTACATTTGCTAACCACATTAAAAAAGTTTGAGTACTTTTATTTTTTAGCATCAACTGCAAGCATTTATCAGGATAATAATTACAAAACCTGTACGCTAGATGATTTGAAGCTACAAACAATGGTTACCACCAAGCCATCCCTTCGGGGACAAGTTTAAGTACTTATTTGAAGTTATTGTGCCTTGAATTTTGACCAACAAACTAACATTTAGATATCAAAACATAAATGGGCATCACCAACAATATTTGGTTCATAAAGTTGAATATCAGTATAGTTAACAAACTTTTAGCAGTGAATATATATGACTAGTTTCACTCTAAATTCATAACCAAGTAAGCCACGGACAACGGAGACAAAGGTCGGCTTTTGGTTGTAGAAAAGTTAGTGTAACTAATAAGATGTAAAGTAGATGGCGAAGCGAAAGCTATAGTCATAATTGACTTTTGTGGTCTTTTGAGGTTGGTGCACAAGGATGATCTCGTGGGGAGTATTTGATGTCTCTTTGTCTTGAAAACTAAAATTTATATATTTGAACAAATTTACATTATTTGTGAATTTATATTGTCATAATCATACTATATACAAAATAAAAAATATAACTTTTCTATGCTAATAGTTATAGTGTTTCGTCCAAAATTTGCTCCTAATTTATAACTTTTCTATTGTCTTGATCTAAAATACAAAATAACATTGAAATGCTCAACTATCAATTAAAGAGAGTTTTATGAGGTTTTCTATGGTTGTATGCACCCTTAAGACCACACACGGAAGAGTGTTTGGTGTGCCTCATCTTTTCCCTTCGAGAAATGGGAAATGTGGCTTTTTAGAGGTTTTCATAGGAAATGTTGATATCATTTATTCATTTCATCTCAAATTTGTTACATAAATAAACGTCACGTTAATACATGTTTTATGATAGCTAATCCGTCAGTGTTTCGTAAGTTATATAACATATACTTTTATGTGTATTTTAATGTATATACATGTGTATATGTATGCACATAAGTAGATATATGCATGTATGTACTTATGTACATAAGTATATTTATATATGTATTGCATTACGTACATAAATATATTTATATATATGTATGTAGATGCATATATCTTTATTTGGTGACTACAACAGGCGGATGTATATTATTCCACAAGAAACCAATGGGAAGCTAGCAAAATTACACGCACAAAAAATGAAATTACATCATAACCACCCAGAAAACACTCTAAACTTAAGGGCTATTACACCATACACTCCACTACATTTTAGACTTTACCCTAAGCAATACATGTGTGTATCTATGTGTGCATGAATGAGTTTATTATTAAAAATGGTTTGATGATAGAAACGCTATGAAATTAAAATACTATTTATTTTATAAGAATCCTTAGATCATTATCCACTTTTGTAACATGTTTCCTAAACTTAGAACTAGTTTGAAATTGTTTTATTAAAATTTAACACATGATTTTAAGACGTGTTCAATTATGTTTATTAACGGCCTACTATTGTAACCTTTGTGCCTAGCTATTTTTTAAAACTTTTGAAAATAAATTAAGTATCAAACTTGATATAAAGACATGTTATAAGAATATAAAATTTTCATTAGATGTGATAAAGACATATATGCTTTTTAGTTATTTCTTTATGTTGATCAATTTTCCACGAGTTTCATGCTCAATTTTACTATTAATTTTCCAACATCAAGTTATATAACATACTTTTTTGTGTATTCAGATATATACATGGGTGTACGTGTATGCACATACGAAGATGTATGTATGTACTTACGTACATAAATATATTTATGTATGTACGTACGTGCGGCATATATATTTATTTGGTGACAAACCAATGGGAAGCTAGCAAAATTACACACAAAAAATGGAAATTACATCATAATCACCAGAAAACACCCTAAACTAAAGGGCTATTACACCATACAAATCCACTTCATTTAAGACTTTTCCCTAAGAGATACATGTGTGTATCTATGTATGCATGAACGAGTGTATTATAAAATATGGTTTGATGATAGAAACGTTTTGAAGTTAAAAACAATATTTATTTTGTAAGGAACCTTAGAGCATTATCCACTTTTGTAACATGTTTCCTAATCTTAGAAATAGTTTGAACTTGTTTTATTAACATTTAACACATGATTTAAGACGTGTTCAATTATGTTTGTTAACGGCGTGCTATTGTAACCTTTGTGCCTAGCTATTTTTTTAAAACTTTTGAAAATAAGTTAAGTACCAAACTTGATATAAAGACATGTTATAAGAATATGGCTGGCATAACAGGTATACCTGTACCTGTTAAGACACGAACACGAAACTTGTATACCTGTACACGACACGATAACTTATCGTGTACCTATTTCCAAACCTGAACACGAACCTGCTAATACCAAGTATACACGATAAGACACGATAAGAACCATTAATAACACATATTTAGGAACCATTTTAGTGATACAAAAATCATCCGAAAGATTTGGAGTGGGGGTACCTTAACAAGTTTTTAGCAAGCAACACTAATAATACAATAATCATCCGAAAGATCTGAACATAAAGCATTTTTAATGTTATATTATTTATATTTTTTTAAAAAAAATATTTATCAGGTACTAACGGGTACATAACTTGTAAACAGGTAAAATACTTGTTTAGACACGAAATTTAACAGGTATATTCGTGTCTACATGTTTCGTACACGAAACCTGTTAAAGTCATACCAAATACTTGTTAAGATCGTATAAGTTCGTGTCGTGTATTCGTGTTCGTGTCTAAAATTACCAACTATATAGAATACACATTTATAACGAAATATGATAAAGACAAATATACTTTTTTAGTTGTTTCTTAATATTGATCAGTTTTCCACGAGTTTCATGTTCACATTTACTATTAATTTTTCAACATCAAGTACTACTTAAACTCAGACAAACAAGGGTTTTGTTTGTTAAATATGAACATATCTCTTTTGAGGTTGAGCACTTTATAGGGAACCACGAAAGGCAAGGTTTTTAGTAGAATGGATTAAATAGAAACACATATATTTTAATTTAACATTCTAAAATTTCTATACGGGTCGTATAGTCTCATACGTGTCGTATAGGAGGATCGTATAGCCCCATACGCGTAGGGGTGTTCAAAATTATCCGAATCCGAAACATCCGAAAATCCGAAATTCGGATATCCGAAATTTCAGATTTGGATTCGGATAGTGATTTTGAGAATTTTCAGATATTTCGGATATCCGAAATATCCGAAATATCCAAAATATTTTTATAAAAATTTAAAATTATAAAATATTAAATAAATATTTAGAAT
>BJCM01000733.1:0-12402 GCA_018326385.1 Flaveria bidentis | reverse complement strand
CCTCTTAATCAACCTTTTAATGGTTCAGATGTCTGAATGGTTAAGTACTTAATGATTAAGACTGTTTGTTTCGCGAGCACATGTCTGAATGGTTAAAAGATTTACCTCTGAATGGTTAAGCATTATATTGATGCTGAATGGTTAAGAGATCTAATGCTAAATGGTTAAGACATATTATCTGAATTGGTCAAACATTTGTCTTTAAATAGTTAAATTATATACTACCTCTTAATGGTTCAGACCTCTTAATGATTCAACACTTAATGATTCAGACCTCTTATTGGTTCAACACTTAATCATTCAGAAGTTGCCAAACAGCCCCATAGTTTTTATCTTAATTTCAATTTTGTAAATAATTAATAATTATTATTGAGTCCCTCGCGTTGCAGCTGGAAACGTAAAATCTTGCCAAACAGCACCAATGGCACACCACCACCAGTGACGACACTAAAAAGCTTGTACTAAAAAGAAACAAAAAAACCAAATGAAAAGTAAACGTAAACAAGTTAAAACACGCAACCAAAACGTAAAATATATAAAACAATAAGAAAGCCGATCTAGGACCAGCTCGTTGCAATGGGGCTGTTAAACAGAGAAAAAACAAGCGTAAAAACGTTGAACTAGACACGCAGGCTGCGGCGTGTTAACTCGAAAAATTTAGAGCGAAACTTAAAACGAAAAATTAATATAATATAAAAAGTATTGTGACCAAAATTGAAAGTAAAAAAAAGTTAACGTTAAATTGTAAGAGATGTAAAAGTATTAGATTAAATAAAAAAGTTAAAGATTAAAAAAAATGGGTACCACCCACTAAAGTATATTGTACAACCCATAATACATAAAAAATTAATAATTAGTATAAGTCCCCACATTGCCTGGGGGAGAGGGGGCGTTAAACCATGCCAAATAGCAACAATATCATACTATCGTTAGCAACCATTAACACCGAAAAAACTCGTATTAAAAAAAATAAAAACAAAAAATTATAAAATCGAACGGAAAGTAGACGTAAAAACATCAAATCACGCATGTGAAATGTAAAACATTAAAAAATAATAACTAAGTTGATCTAGTACTTGCGCGTTGTGACGGACCGTTAAAGGAGAAAAATAAGGGTAAACCTATAATCACACACGCACATTACAGTATGTTAACTTGTAAAATTTAGACTGAAACGTAGAACGGAAAACTTGTAAAATATGAAAAGTATTGGGGATAAAGTTGAAAGTGAAATTTTATAAAAGTAAAATTGTAAAAAATATAAAAGTATTAGGATTAAAAATAAAAAAATTTATAGATTATAAGCTTCAAAAGTGGGTACAACCCATTACGCATAAAATAACAACCTTGGTACATACAAAAGTTGATAAGTTACTAATATATATAATATAATTTGATTTTAGTTATATTATTAAAAATGGCCTACGTTTCTTAGAGACCCATTGTTGATACGCATATAACACACCTTTGTATAAAAGAACTAATTAATAACGCTTTTCTAATATATTACACTAGCGTAATGCATATTACATAAATTATGACTAAATCTATATACCTTTTGAAGATATATATTTAAGATGCCCAGTAAGCTATAAAATATAAAATTTAGCATTATAAGTCAGTTAGGACATTACTTTCTTAAAACAAGAGCAACCAATAATCAAAAGCTATATTAAGAATGTTAAAAGATAAAATTGTAACGTACATAGGGAACACTTGCAGTGATGCAAATCACTTGAGATAAAATTGTAACTTTCACAAATCCAATTAGGAAAAAAAACAGGCCTGATTGATGCATAAATAAGAGAGAGAGTTGGTATATCCATTAAAGAAGTTTGGTATATCGATTCTTAATTCTCATCACACCCCTTAATTCAGACAAAAACGTACGTTTGATTATTTATTCATTTTACAACACTATATGAACATAAAAATGCGACAAACAAACTGACTTTCTTTGAATTTGTTATCACATAAACGGAGTCAAAACTTAACAACAGTGACGAATTGAATAAGAACCATATAAAATTTACATATCACTTTGGTATTGCAATGTAATGTAAACGATGATGAACTGAATCAAACCTTAACAGTGACGTAAAAGTGAAATCAAGCACTAATCTTCGTAAAAATCGTGACTGGTAGTTGGTGAAATTGGAAGATTAAAAATATTTAATGCAACAATGTTACATACTATAAGTTTAACAAAACATTAAATCAAGTCGAAGTTTTTATTTATAGTTAAAAGTTAAAACTTTATCCTTATTAAACTAAATAGAATTACAACAGCAACTAAAAAGATTATAAAGTGACGGAAAATCATACAAATAAAACTAGTGGTATTCATCAGATTGGATAACTAAATATTTGGATTTGAAAATTTCATGAACCCATTCGAAATTCGATCGGATCCGAATAAGGATATCTCTATCCAATCCGAATAAAGATATCTCTATCCGATTTGAATTTATTCGAATTCATTTCGGATTGGATTTGGATATATCCGAATAAGGAACTTGGATTCAGATGAGATCTGATCTAAATATCTGAATAATCGGTTTATTCGGATTTCGGATATTTTTGGGTATCGGTTTTTCCGAACACCCATAAATCAAACTACATATAGGAAAACAATTAATTATAAGGTCGTTGGTTATATAACATATCAAAAGCTTTAACCTTTTCTAAATTAATGGAGTTCCTTTATATTTAAAAATCTCCCTTAATAACAATCTCATAAATAACATAACATTTGTTTACATATTTTCAAACAACAAGTTAGTGTTTAATGAGTTATTACATCAAGTTAGTAATTATTCGTTGATGTTAGGGATTAAACCCATTACAAATGTTTACATAGAAACAACTTTCAACTAACATGTTAAAAACAATACAGATCACATAACACACTTATACATAGTTTATTGAATGTCATACATAATACGATTTTATAACCGCGTATGTTCTCATCACTTAAGATAAATTGTTATTATTACTAGGAATGAATATATATGCCGAGTATCAGTACCAATATCAACATCCGCTTTTCATGTTTTAAGATTTGATATATTCTAATTAGAGTATTTCCAATAATACCAACACTAAACTAACGAAATCAGTACAATATCCAGTTTATTAGTTTATACCTCAAATTATTTCCAATTCTAGTTTTTTGGTTCCTATACAACATACGATACATATATTACCAATAATAAAAGAAGGTTTTTAATAATACATGTCAACATATTAATCATTATCATTTTCATTTTTCCGTCTTTCTCTCCTAATAAATATATTACCTATAATACTAACTATATAATTTAAAATATTGATATTGTAAAAATTTAAAAACATGATATTATAATAAAAAATACACTTTAAAAATATATGACACAATTTTTCTAAAATAGGAAGTATTTTAATAACATTTTTTCTAAGTTTCATGACATAATTATTTTTTCAAAATTAAAATTAAAAAACAGAATGTTTAAGAAAACAATTAAAAAACACAATCTTATAAAATGAAATTTTAAAATGATATTATTGTTGTTTTTACTTGAACTATTTATTTATTTCTAACTCAATCATATCTTATTTACAAATATCATTTATAATTTTTAAAAATTTTATTACAAATTATTTCATATATTATTTAGAGTTAATCTCGGTTTTCGTCCATAGGTTTTGCAAATTGTCTCCACTTAAGTATCAACGTTTATTTTGTCTCAATTATTGGCCTGAGTTTTGCAAATCGTTTCTATTTTTGTCATTTTAACTAATAGTGTTAAAATTTTCTATTAAGTGAATGTTAAAAATACCAGAATACCCCTAACACCTCACCTTTCACTTCCTCTCACACTCTCCCTTTTCTTCTTTCTCCACAACACCAAACACCACCACCACCACCACACAACGACGACATAGATCTAGCTCTCCTTCTCAACGGCTTGGGTTTATCACCTAACGTCAAATCTCGACTTCTTAAAACCCTAACCTGATCATCACTCCCATCTTCAACGTCGTTTTCGTCAGAATCAAGCAATGGAGCAACACCTACGGGCAATGCTGGTGCGACGAGAGCTTCATCTGCCAGATCTCTCCGTTGAAGAACAAGTGCTGACATTTCTTCTCTCTTGATTGGCTGGATCCAGGCGGCCCATGACACCCCCCTCAGTCGGATCCACCCTACTCCGATGCATAAGCTCCGACAACGGCCCCATCCACACCTCCTTCCACCATTGCTTATCACTGGATCTCGGGTCGACCTGGGTCTCCCTACTACCCGAAAACCCGAACTACATCCCTTTCGCCATACACCTAACGTAAACAAATCTAGTTTCCGGGTCAGATAACATCTTATACGCCTCCTGAACCCAAATAAACCTCACGGTCTCCGCCATGTGCGACAATGATACGTCGGGATGATACTTCAACACCATCTTCTTATACGCGTCTTTGATCTCTGATAGTGTTACGTTCTCTGATATACCGAGAAGATCGTACAATGTCTCCGTCTCCGGCGACGTTTTCTAGCAACCGGTGATAGAGGCAGTGGTTATGGTGATGATTTTGGGTGTTCGGATCGGAATCAGGGAGATCTTCACATGGGTGTGGGTCAATTTGAATGAAACGTGTGATGGAAGTGATGAAATCGGTGTGATGGTTTTGATTACATTGATTAGGGGTATTTTGGTCTTTTTAACTCTTACTTAACAGAAAATGTTAACATCGTTAGTCAAATGGACGAAAATATAAACAATTCGCAAACTCATGCCAATAATAAAAACAAAGTAAAATTTGGTACTAAGTGAAGACAATTTACAAAACACAAAGATAAAAAACAAAATTAACTTTATTAATACACGGGATACTAAGTGTATGTATATTATAAGCTTTTATAATTTATCCATTTTATTCCAAAACGAAAAATATCAATATAATATTATTAATTCTGATTCGAAAAGTATCATTTATATATATATATTTATTATTTATCCAACAGGAGTTAATATTCAAAAGTCGTCAAAATCACAAATTTAATAACGTTTTTGTCGGTGGTTCCCCGTGATTATCTCAGAATCCGCCCTTTCTTTCATCCTATTAATATTATTTTTAATCTTTAATCCAAACCCGTAGTTCATTTGGATTTTGTGTGCTCTCATAAATTCAGCAAATGCAGCAATTTTCACATGAATCTGCTACTGAGGTTTCATCATCTTAACCTGACAATTTAGGGTTCTTCTGGCCCTCAAGACGACCACCACAATGCTGGGTAGTAAAGCTTTGTTCAGTTTCCTCACAAGAAAAGATGTCAGAAGAATACTCAAACGCAAAGACAGTGATGCCGGTGAAAGAGGTAGTTTTTAAGATGTTTTTGTGGGTTTGATCTTGTTTTCCCTTTTATGTTGTCAAGTTTTTGGTGTTTGATTGTTCAATTTGTAATGCTGTTGCTGGTGCAAGAAGGGGGGAGTGAATTGGAGTTAGGGTTTTGAGGGATTGGTAAAGTGGAGTGATGGTGGGTTGATTTGTGGGTCTGATTTGTTTTGTGAAGTGGGGTTGAGGGGTGATGTTGGGTTTTAGGTTCAATTGTTTGTTTGTTTGAGTTGTGTGAAGTTTGGTTGTGTTGGTGTTGAATGATTGATGGAGGAATGTAGGGCTTTAGGAAGAGTTATTGATCTGATTCACTTGTGTGATGTTGAGTAATTAGTGAAGCAATGAGAAGTTTTAGGTCATATTGTTGATCTGTTTCATAATATGACATTGCTACACATTGTTACATTACAAGTAGGTGTTGATTGATTAATGGAGTAATGTGAAGTTTTAGGTTAAAATTTCTTGTTCCAACGGACTTAGTGAAGTTCCAGTTGTTGGTTTTTTGACAAATTAGTTGAGGTTTATTGTCGTCATGATAAGTTTGATTCTTTGCTGACAAAGTTGATTTCATTGCATTCTTTGGATCGAGTCTGTTCTTCAAACATTAACGGGCAACACAATTACTATTTGTTTCTTTTATGAACCAAAAAGAAACAACAAATTATTTGAGTACCAAACAGATGGAAGTGGGCTTTGAATTCCATTAAAACACTGAGATAACCGCATACATGCATAATTTTAGACTAAAGTAATCGGAAATTGTCTGATTATTTTTGATTACTAACATGACCAAACATTTATGTTGCTACTTGAGTTTTTGATTGGTGGTGACACGTTTTAGGTTGTTAATGTTGCTAATTTTCATGTAAAGAATTTTCCGAAGCTAATCCACAACTTGATTGGGTTTGTGGATGGTAATTTTGTTCATAATATTTGGGGTAAATTATATAGATATATCGTTATAAATGTACAAATACAGAATTGTTGATGCTTTGGTGTTACTCTTAAGGGTTGTGACTTTAGCAGCTAATTTTTTTAAAGCTGCATGACCTAGAAAATGGCACATGTATGAAGCTTCTTTGGCAAATAAGTTATACCTACTTTGGTAGTATAGAAGACTCTTCTTTGATGACAAGATATCAGAATCTCCTGGACCGAGGCTGATAATGTTCTGTGATGACAATGAGTATATATGTAATTATAGCTTGAATCATTGTCAAATGAAACTCCCAAATCGGATATGCTAATCTGGAAATGCTTGCATTTTTCATGAGGTGTAGGAGCCAAATCTTTTGTGCAATCTGCTTTCTTTCAATAGAAATTCTGAAATAAACATAAATTTCTGCATTAAGAAGCAGTAATGATTTTGGTGCAATATGAAATTATCTAGATTTTGGCATTAGATGCTAGTTTGATTGAATATAGTGTACTAACATAACTTTAGTAGTTGGTGTGTTATACAATATGCTGCAATACAAATTACAAGTCTATGTGCATAATTGATATACATCTAGCTAAGTAGCTGCAACTAAATTTATATGATGCACATGTGGAGAGTAAATAATCTGCTAAAATTTTGGATTTGGCGACCAACATACCAATGAAATCCTAACGTTTTCACTTAAATTATACAAAGATTAACTCCATGTACAATTTAAAAGTTTCTGTTTTTCTTCTACTTGCTTTCTATCATGTAGGTCATTTAATACCACCAAAATGCCTACTTAGTCAAATTTGTTTATACGAACAACTAAATT
The DNA here is from genome assembly GCA_018326385.1 of Flaveria bidentis. NCBI lineage: Eukaryota > Viridiplantae > Streptophyta > Magnoliopsida > Asterales > Asteraceae > Flaveria > Flaveria bidentis. The sequence continues at coordinate 5,272 of BJCM01000733.1, read as the reverse complement.
AGTAATAAATCCCAAAAATGAAATTATAGCAAACAAGCTTTTAATGAGTTTCTTTATTTGCATCCAGGAAGAGCACTGGAGGAATTACGAGCTTCTTTATTTAGCAAGTTACGTCGTCAACATCAATCCTTGTTGGGCCCCACTTTTGCTCTTGCATTCAACTTTATTGTGTCTGTTAGTATTATCTTGATGAATAAATTGGTAAGTTCACATCATTTTCCTCTTTTTCATATGCCATATAGGTGTCATATGCCTTGTTAGATGATAATACATGTGCTTATTTACATATATAACCCCTCCCATTTCAGGTGCTTGTCAAAGTTGGGTTCAATTATCCAATCTTTCTCACTTTCATCCACTACATTTGTAGTTGGTTAATAATGGCCCTCCTAAAGGCTTTATCTCTCCTTCCTCCACCCCCTTCTTCAAAGACAACCAAATTTTCTTCATTGCTTGGTCTTGGTATAGTCATGTCTCTCTCTACTGGTCTCGCTAATGTTAGTTTGAAGTTCAATAGGTAAGTCGAACCACTATTGTTCTTGCCCATTGACCTTATACTTTTGAAATATTCTAACTAAAAGCATATTCTTTTAGTGTTGGTTTTTATCAGATGGCTAAGATCGCGGTAACCCCTGCTATTGTTTTAGCAGAGTTCATGCTCTACCGCAAAAGAATATCTTTCCGAAAGGTATCTATAAAACACCTGTGTCCCTAAAAGTCAAAGTGATAAATATTTGTTTGTAATTAGCAAAACTATCAATATCAAAATATTTACTTTCTTTGACCTAGATGGTCAACATGTACTTCTCATTCGAATGAATTTTACATGTAAATCCATAACACTCAAATGTTTCAGGTGCTTGCACTTACGGTAGTATCAATTGGTGTTGCGGTTGCTACAGTGACCGATTTGCAATTTCACTTTTTTGGTGCATGTATAGCTGTGGCATGGATTATACCAAGTGCAACCAATAAGATATTGTGGTCAAACCTTCAACAGCAGGAGAGCTGGAATGCATTGGCGTATGTTTCTTAATTTAGTTATGCACAAGTTGACTTTTAATTTCAAACATATAACAAAATTCGACACAAATGCTGCCACAAATTCCGCACCATTTTTTTTCTATTCAGCATCTTTTACTCACTGTTTCAACTGGAATCAAAGAATTTCATATGATTTTCAACTTGGAAATTGATCTATTTGATGTTAATAAGTCAACGTGTATAATGTAAATATCATTTTGGGAGTTTGGAGCTACAAGTTACAGTCCCATTATGATAATTGTATAAAAAATTGTTGAGATAATGATTCTTGTGCGCAAAATTTCCTTCTTTTCTTATCGTTTGAGAATATTTCAAACATTTGATGATCATGTGCAGGTTAATGTGGAAGACCACACCAATCACTGTGTTTTTTCTGGTGATGATGATGCCATCGCTCGATCCACCTGGCGTTCTTTCCTTTGACTGGAGCTTCTACAATTCTTCTATCATTGGTGCCTCTGCTATCTTCGGCTTCTTACTTCAATGGTCTGGTGCTTTGGCACTCGGGTAAGTAACACGCATTTTACACTCCCCTGTTCAAATGAACTAAATACTAATAATCATCTTCTTTTATAATGTTAATAGGGAAACATCAGCAACGACTCACGTTGTTCTTGGTCAGTTCAAAACATGTGTCATTCTTCTTGGAGGTTTCATCATGTTTGGTTCCAACCCAGGTTCAACCAGCATATGTGGTGCAGTCACAGCTCTAGCCGGTATGTCGTTCTACACTCACCTAAACCTGAAGCCACAACAGCAGTCATCAAAAACATCTAAATCATCTCTACCAAAGTCTAAGCTTAGCAAAGAAAATGGGGACGCCCATGATCATGCCAACCATGGGGACGAATCTGTGTGATGAACGCCTACACATACGAGGGAAATAACCTTAATTGTTTGGATTCATTTGTTTACAACTGGTTTTTCTGGTTGACCTTTGTTTTTAATGTTTTGGATAGTTCTAGGATATGGTAATATGAAGCTTGTAAATTGGGCTTGCTTAGATATGACTAGTTAGTTATTAGTTACTGTTTATGGTTGGTTTCAGGTCAAATTTGGCGAATGTGAGTCACTGTTAATAAAAGTGATGTTAACATGCCAACTCTTCGTCTCTTATATTTTTTTTTTCATTTTCAAAGTTCTTGAAGAATTACTATATAAAGCTTGTTTATATGATAGTCTGATTAGTGTTAATGACTTGATTCCTAAGCTTGCACAACCGACCTCATATGGAATGCTAGCCGAGGCAGTACGCCCACGGACTCCTTCCGGCATGATGGTGATCAATTTCAATCATGTTTGCGATCGTTAGAAACTTTTTTTTTTCCATTCTCTTTGATGTAGCTTGACAATGAAATTTGAAGTTATAGGTACAAGAATATATACGTGTAAGACCTAATGCTATTTGAGATTTTAGTTTGTTCAACCGCGTGCAGAAGCTTTTACTTGTGAGGATACTCTTTGGCCTGTGACTACCGCTTATTTTGAGTTTTTGATGGTGGTATACAATCAATTTACAGACTAATGAGATATTTAGTAGTGGTTTCTACAACCGAAATGGTAACCAAGTGTTTCTTGGTTCAAACGAGAACCTCGGAGTACTTGATGGAGTTATATTTCATATGAGACGGTCCAAAACACGAGTGGATTAGAGGTCACACTTCCATTTGGTAAATATAACAGATGTGAAAACAAATATTTGGAGTTTAGAGAACTATGCTATGACAATACAATATAACAAGTCTTTAAATTCACCTGTCGACTTAAAAGGACATCTGGATAAATTAAGACTCGATACAACATACGAGAGTTGTGGAGTCTAATAACCACTAGAGGGACCAATGTCATTAATTTATTATAAAATTTATAAGGGTTGTTTGTGTTTCTTCAAATATGTGGAATCAAGATACAATCCCCATAAATATTATTATTTTTCACTCACAACCATCACTCATAATATAAGATAAACGCTCACATCAAAATAAAAACCTATTGTTAATACTCCTAATATGAAATTTCATATATAAAACAGGTATCCAACTATAAAAGAAGATTCACATGTGAATTCCATGACTTCATAAGAATTTTGATATAATCTTCACTACATGCTTCTTCAACAAATTTCTTAGTTATTTTCTTTTGTCTCAATCATCCTAATTCGTTACTTTTGTACTCTTATTATAAGACCTCATATTTTCTACCGCATGTACAACAAAAAATACCAAGAAGAAATAGCTAGCAAACATATGAAAAATGTGTATATGTACTCAAAACATCGCACAATTTGTATTGTAATATGTACATTATTAACTTGTATTTTATTAATTTTGATTAATATATGCCCATGTGTAAATATTCCAAATAATATAAAAACACAAAACGTAAGTGTTGCGTTAGCATGTGCATCTATTAATTAGAGTTAATAACTTAAAAGTTTCTGGCGAAGTACAATTAATGACATGTCCGAACTTTAATAACTATAGTAACTATCACTTATGACCAGTTATAAAATTTGTTAAAGTTTACAATTCCTTTTTTTTATATCAAAAGGTTTAGTACCCGTCACATAAATTCAGTGGAAAAACCAGAAAATGTTAGTAAAAAAATGTTTTTCTTGACTCCGTAAAGTTTTTACTTACATTTTACTGAGTCAAACTATTAATCTTTGCATTTAGCCTAAGGGGATAAACGAGCTAAAGCCGGCTCGGAAGTTACTCGGAATATTCGGAAAAAACTCGAATCGAGCCGAGCTTAAACCAGCTCGAGCTCAGATTAAGGCTCGTTTACTAAACGAGTTTGAGCCCGAGATTTAGACTTTGAACTCGAGTCGGCTCGTGAGCCTAAACGAGACATTTGTTTATATAGATTTTTATTTACCTATTAAATATATATAAATATTTTTTACATAAATTAATATTATTATATATATTATTATGATAAAAATAATTCAATAATATATGTTATGTTATTTATATAAAAATATGATTATAAATAATTATTAAGTATATAAAAATAAAAATCTTAATTTACAAATAAATGAGTCAAGCGGAGCTTGAAAATATTCTGACAAGCCAAGCTCGAGCTTTAAAAATTAAAATTACAAATTTACAAATGGTTCAAGCTCGAGCTCGAGCTTTTTAAAACCTAACGAACCGAGCTCTCGGCTCGGCTCGACTCATTACACTTAGCCATATTTCAATGGATCTAAATTCAGATTAGTTCATGTAGAACACTTGAAATCAAACTTGGATAATCTGAGAGTCGTGGAGATCTTTCAGATCACAATTATCGGTGGTTCACCCGAATAAATCAATCGGATACAACTCAGACGAGATCAAAAATTAGTATGTTGTGTTGTGTGAACTTCGTGAACCACAAGAAGAAGATAACAAGAGAAAAGTGACCATCGTTGATGATCCGATTCGATTTGGAGGAAAAAAACCGGGAAAAACTGCCATTTGGCAGTTTAATTATTTTTTATTTTTATTTTAATAACCATTAAAAATTACGTAATTTTCCACTCGAATTTGACATGTGAAATTCTGGAAAATCGATTCGAAATGTATTTTTAATAAAGCCATTTCACAACCAGGGGTTCCGCCCCTTAGACCCCGCCAAGGGCTGCCGCCCCTTGGACCCCGATACCAGGGGTGCTACAACCGGACCCGCCAAGGTGGCATTGCCCCGTTGGAAACCCCATTGCTTAGGGGCTTCGCCCCTAAGAAGGTAAGATCATAACACACTTAAACAAGCATGCACTACGCACATCTAAATTGTTTGATGAATATTATGATCACATTTGTTATTAATCAATATAATTACATTAAAATATCTAACGGTTTATACTATCATGTACTCCCGATCCTCTAACTTGTATCTTGACATGAATCCCTTTGATCTTGATTTTTAATCCAAACTTATTATAATATATGCTGATCACACCAAAAACATCACTCGCTTATTTTAGTGTAATCATGTATAAAAAAATCCTAGAATCGAAATAATATAAATAAAACCAATGCATGTCAATACTGTAGAGAATTATGAAGAGGCTGAAGCAACCAAAGTCGTCCTTCAGAGAACTTCTTCAGCTGTTGTCTTCAGCTGTTGTCTTCAGACTTTGTCTTCAGACTTTGTCTTCAGACTTTGTCTTCAGACTTTGTCTTCAGACTTTGTCTTCAGACTTTGTCTTCAGACTTTGTCTTCAGCTGTTGTCTTCAGCTGTTGT